>JBAMJV010012391.1:0-64292 GCA_037951105.1 Echinarachnius parma | reverse complement strand
TGAATTCAAACATAGGGAAAACTAACCAGGGTTTGTGGGACGGACAACCATCACAAGAGCTTTCTGGCTCGGTTTGTAGAGCACAGATTCCCAGAGAAGCCCAATTTTCGTTGCTTGTTTTCATTTTATAAACCATTAACATGTTTCGAAAATAATATCGCTAGTGATATTCGTTTGTCTCGCAATGTATGGTCAACAAGGAATCTAAAAGATCACAACGTTTCGTGCGCCGCTACAACACTTCGTCAGGTGATACAATCTACTGTAAGCAAGCGTGTTTTATACCCTGCGGTAGGCTCCAACGCGCTATCCCGCATGAGCAAGTACGCTCCTAATTGGTCAATAATGTTACCCAGTATAATTGTTTGTATAAATAATGGATAATTGCTGCTCTCTATCAAGGAGCAACACCTTGTGGGCAAACTAGACACCTACTCGTATGATGAGTTCATTGTCATATTAGAATAAGAGTTTCATCGTGTAGACTGAGATAATAAGCAAAGAATAGGGTTAAATCATGAACCAGAGGTAGTTCGGGGTACACCCCCGGGGTTATTTTAAGCGGCACATACCCGTCTTACATTATACATGAGTGCCCCCCCCCCCCCCCCCCCCGGGGGTACACCCACGCCCCCTTGCATTAGGGTAAGTCTCGCCCCTCTGTCTGCCCCTGTCTGCCGCGGGTAGTGGAGAATAGAAGAAAGAATTACATAATTCAATTCTGTATTGCACAAGCTGCTTCCATCACAGGAAACCTTTGCCCTCACCCCCCCCCCCCCTCCCCTTTAGCCCCCTCCTCCCCCCTTTGCCCCTTCCTCATATAGGAGTGTGAAGCGATATTCGGGCAAAACTCTAATTTTTAGGTTAAAGCAACTCATTTTCATTGAAGATATAATAGGTAAGATAGTATCTTGAGAAATCACCTCGCCCCTGGAACAAAATTTGCCCGTGCACCCGCCCCCCCCCCCCCCCCCCCCCCCCCCCCCCCACTCACCATCCCCACCCCTGGAATAAGAGGAGCTACTAGTAGACAATGGTCGGTAACCACTTTGGCACAACGAGGCACAATACTATCCCTAAAGTATCACCACATCATAATTACATCTATAGGAAGCAGAACATGTGATAACACACTTTCGGTTGTTCGTGAGATGTCGCAATTCTCATATCGGCGCTTATCTATCGGCACTATCCGATGCTTCATATCGGTATCATGCCCCTTTGGAAATAGAAAGCTAAATTGGTCATTCATTGTTTCAAGTTTCGCTGACCTTTTAGCTGGCTGTGGCTGTGATGACCCAATTGTTGCACCACAGGTGCATATTTATGCGACAAACATAAAACAAGCATGCATCTCATTACAGCATTTTACTAGGGAGTGTACTAGCTAAAGGGGGGGGGGGGTATTAGAAAAGGGGTTGGTAATTGAGTTTGTTGGGTCTATAAATTATAATGATGCCAAAAACGTACATTTCCCTATACATACATAATGACCCAACCCTTTCCCTTATTACATAACCCATTTACCCCTACACAAAACAATCCCTTATCCTCTAAATTCTTGATTGCGCTAGACAAAATAAGACATAAAGCATGTTACCAGCGATCTCCCCCTTGAATGGTAACTATTTGCCCCATATGTGTCCTTTCTGTATGAAAATCAAAATGCATATTTAGGCTGCACCCCTCGATGGATGGAATCCACCCCACCCCCTCATCACTCTATCCCATCTGGGTCGGCCCCAGTTATGTAATTGGCACTGATTTGGCTGTTTTGGCCAAGGGGTACAGCATAAAACATGAAAATGGAAATCTATGGATTATGGCAAATATTAATATTTTAAGTTTTAACAGAGAGGTTGTATAGGGGTGAGGGACAAGAGGATAGTTTTTTTAAATGGGTCATGGGCCGACATTTGTTGGGGACTTGCCAACTCAGCATGTATAGGAGAGAAAGTACAACATATTTCATAACTAGGTACGCGTTTCTGCTGTCTATCAAAAATGGGTCTTTTATATCATATTGGCGTCACTCATAATCAGGGATAATCGGGAAATTGATAGTAGGTTATGAACAGATAGATGAATAAATATATAGATGGATGGATGGATGGATGGATGGATGATTGGGTAGGATGATGGATGGATCAATAGATGAAGATAATATAGATAGATTGGTGATTGGCTTGCTGAATAGGTAACATAATTAATAAAAAACAATTTAAAAAAGCAAAGTGCTTCAGTTAATAGATTCAGTGTTCATGGTGGTCACGGTGGTGTATCCAGGTATAAAGCCCGGCGCAGACAGAGCCGACTCGACCCGATCCGACTGGTTGTCAACCTGATTAACTCAGTATGTGTTGCCTCAGGACTCCGATTTTTGCCAGTCAAGAGCCAGTCGGAGGTCATTCGAGGCCGATTCAACATGTTGAATCGGCTCCAACTGAGCGAAACTGACTATAGCCTGACTGAAAAACCAGTCGGATCGGGTCGAGTCGGCTCTGTCTGCGCCGGGCTTAAAATGAGCAATATGTCGCACGGGGAATGTCCCGCCTCTGCGAGCACCGTGGGGAAATATATATGATAGATATTGAAATACAGTATAATATTATACATATTTTTGGCACTTGATTAGTTGGGGAATGTTGGGAGAAAATACACTTTCATAGAAATAACCATTACCATTCTATGTTAACCTAAGACATTATGGCCCTCAACAAGGGCGTCACAAGGGCGTCAGCAGATGAAAAAGTGGGGGGGGGGGGGGTCAACCCCCTCCACTTTCAAATGTGGGGGTGGGCATGTCCCCCCCCCCCCCCCCCCCCCCCCCGTTCCCCACCTGTTGACGCCCGTGGCCCTCAACAACCTGGCTACACAGTGGCGTAGCTACAAGGGCATATAGAGGGGGGAAATGTGAAATATAAATGAATACATCAGGTGAGTACCAACTCCCCCACCCCCTTCCCCCTCCCAATCAGCCCGACCATACTACACCACTGTTACACCAATGTTTTGGTGTAGCAAAAGCTCCCTATAGTGGAATGGGGTACACCCTCCCCGCTCGGTCGCTTCGCTCCCTCGCAATGTGGATACACCATTGCGTTGATTGACGGCTCGGGAAGGAGAAAGAAGGTCGCATGCACCCAGAAACGTGTAAAACACACCTTGAAATACTAAACCAAAAAAAGTTGCCGACAAAGAATAAACTGGTTATCAAAGATTTTAAAATGGGTCATATTTCGGGAGGAGTTAGAAGTAAATGTAAAGGACTCATAGTGGACAGGTGGTCAGATCGGAACTTAGATATCTAGCGAGTAGTGGTTGCGTCGTAATAAATGAGGTGGTGAAAGGGTCAATTTACAACCCCCTATCCTGTAAGAACACATGGTCCATTTCTGCTCAAACAAAATCATCAAATGTTTAATAAAAATAATAAGAGTTTGAATTTATTCAAGAGGAAAACAGTCTCATAAATGATTTCAAAGAAACTAACAGAAGTCTGAAAGATATAAGAGATGTCGCCAACTATTATGGTCAGGGAGACTGTTTTGATACTCGTTCAGCCAACTTGAAACTTCTGTCCAATGATGATGAAGACCATCTTTTCTAATCGTTTTAACTACTCTGCCAACAACCAATCAGCATGGATCATCGTGACTGTTGTCAGCTACCAAAGAACAATAATTGAGCATGGTCCAAAAAGGATATTCCACTTTTTTTATTATTATTATTATTACAAATTAAGAGCTTATAACACATTTTACAGGCACCTTCAAGTTCAGTTAAACATTTTCATGAGCCACAAGGATATATCAAGTTGGTGAAATATTTAAGTTCACAGTGATAAAGGATTAAAATCAAGAAAAAAACAATCCATTTACAGTTATAACTCTCAGGCTCATTTCATTTCTATTCTGAATCTATTATCGAGGATTAATGTTATACTTTTTAGCAAATTGGAAGACATATCACCTGCTACATCACAAATCAGATTAAATCACTTTGATTATACTTCACTAAAATACATTTAATATTTGTTTTGTGAAAATCAAATACAAACACGGAATACAATGAAGGGTAATACATATATTTGTAGGTATCATAATACGTGCCTTAGTTTTTTTACGAAATTAATATTTACAATCGTGCACACATAAGGTGATTTAAACAAAAATATTGAACTTCCAACGAATTTCTACTTCTCAAAAATTGAATTAAAAACGAAATTCTTCTGCAATTACTCTACATCAAACATACATAACAACACATTTAGTATACGCTGTATTTATGTGGATTAAACCCTCTATCTTAGAGTTGAACTGGAAGAACACGACAGTTGTAGTAGTAATGATTATTCATTCATGGAGAATCTGAAAACACGCATGAATGAGCAAACGTATAGCGGAAGCAAGACGAATGGATCATTCATTTGCCATACCATCCGAGTTTAGTAATGTTCTTTCCAGATCATATACATAGTATTGATCGTGTTCAGGCTTCAGGATATGTCTCGTGTGTAGCTAGGCATTCCAACTCCACCATGGTTGTGCTTGTGCAAGTTCACCATTGCTCTTCCACTTGATTAAGGTAATATCAGGGAATTGGAAGGTTATACCATGGAAGTCCCATATCCCTGGTTATACATTCACACCCACACCTACATGGTACTTGGTGGTATTGTATAGTATAGGCTTATATGCCCTCAGATTTCTCTTCTTTTTTTTATATAATTATAATTATTCTAAATATAATGATTTTAAATATAATTATTTTAAATATAATTATTTTAAATATAATTATAATTATATTTCAAATCGTGGATTTTAGATACGTAATGCAGATCAATGATGCTTAAAACATGAATAAATAACAATGCAGGTATCTAGCGAAATGTTTACTTTGATTCGTGACAAAAAATTGGGTAATATCCAAATTCATTGGACTTCCAACGATTTGTAATCGAAGTATACATTGTAAACGAAATTATTTAGCAAGCCCTCCACATTAGCTTACATGCACACGCACAAAATGTATTTGTAGGCAAATTACTTCTGGATGATATTTATAGTGGAGTAGTCAGGGTCAGCTTCCAAGGGGGGTAAAGGGGAGGGGGGGGGGGGGTAACCCTTGATGAGTGGACAGTGGTTACCACATATCGGTTGCTAAATATTTCTCGATACATTATTCTCTCACTGGAGGTAGTTAGCAGGTAATACATCCTACGAATGGGGTGGAAGTCCAATTAGGGTTAGGGTTGGTGTTATTATTTATAATTATACCATTATTTTCTAGGGTAAATGGGGGCGATTGGTCCATCGCCACACCCCTTTAGCTACGCAACTACATGGATTCATGATGTTGTTACTCGTCCTTGATTTCATGGAGATACAAACCCAAAGTTGCAGACGGTGTCGAATATGATCCCTAAATAATGCACAAAGATGTCGTCTTATGTTCCTCCCCGTAGCCTCGAGCCGTGATCTCCGTATCCAAAGGAAGAGGTGTAGTCAAAACGGTTTGAACCCACCGGAGTCCTGCCCTTCGTCTCGGCCGGGGGTCCGGGCGGGGGATGACGGGAAGGTATGCCTTCCAACTCAGCGGGCTGTAACTAGACGCCCCGGGGCCAGCACGATTCCCGCCAACTGCTCTTCATTATTTGAGGATCATTTTACCCTCACATTTTCTCGAAAATGTTGACCCATGAAGTTTTTGGGAGGATCATATTATCCTCCTAACTCCGAGACCTTTCTTTGAAATGTTGACCCAAGAGTTTTCTGTTTCATCTGGGATAAAATAACCAGTTTGACACAATAAAGGTGAACAAAGTGAGTCCCCATTTTGTCCTTTTTTACTTACATTTTCAATTTTTCTGAAGTAATCGTACAGATATGTCTTATATCACAGATATAGATAAATTAGTAGATAGTAGTATTAGTAGTAGGAGTAGTAGTAGTAGAAGTAGTAGTAGTAGTAGTAGTAGTAGTAGTAGAAGTAGTAGTAGTAGTAGTAGTAGTAGTGGTAGTGGTAGTGGTAGTGGTAGTGGTAGTGGTAGTGGTAGTGGTAGTGGTAGTGGTAGTGGTAGTGGTAGTGGTAGTGGTAGTGGTAGTGGTAGTGGTAGTGATAGTAGCAGTAGCAGTAGTAGTAGTAGTAGTAGTAGTAGTAGTAGTAGTAGTATTATTAGTAGTAGTAGTAGTAGTAGTAGTAGTAGTAGTAGTAGTATTTATAGTAGTAGTATAGTGGTAGTATATATTATTATTAGTAGTAGTAGTAGTAGTAGTATAGTTATAGTAATAGTAATATTAATATTAGTTGTAGCAAGGAGGTTTAAATTAAACCTCCTTGGTTGTAGTAGTAGTAGTAGTATATAGTTATAGTAATAGTAATATTAATATTAGTTGTAGCAAGGAGGTTTAAATTAAACCTCCTTGGTTGTGGTAGCAGCAGCAGCAGTCCAGTAGCAGTATATATTTAGAAGCCATGGTATGGTAGTAGACATAATAGGCGAACTGGCCATAGGCCAAAGTTATCTTCCAATTAGATATAACAGGGTCGGAAAAGAGTCGCGTTTTAATGAGCGCCAAAATAGAACCGTCTGCTGAAAGAAAACTTTCTCATTACACACGTTTGGTTTCATCTAGTATCAACAGTTCTTGAATAACGCATGTAATTGACATGGATATTGAAATACAGCATGTATATCAATAACAAAAAAACGACATTAACGTGGGGAGTGATAAGTGTCTCTAAACAAAGACAGTAATTTAACACGTGTTTATTTTCTACAATGCCATCAAATATATAATAACCAATCAAACATATTTTTAAAAACATTCCAAAGGATTCTTTAATTTGAGAACAATGCAGATAATCACCAGAGTTAACCAAACTAAACATTGCCTCTGTATTATGTAGGGACATGGAACATTATAGTTATTCTGTGGCTGAGTTGATCAAAAGCAATTATATATAGCGATTATCTAACAACCCCAATAATTATATAGATGACAATAATGACATGCTGATGGTTGCTTATTTGTTAGGACAGTCTCCCAAATACGCCAAGGATCGTTATTTTGGAAGGAGCAACATTTCGTGTGTTTTTTTGCTTTTTTAGCACTCCTGAATTCCTCATAATGCTACCAAAGACATCGAAGGTTAGGTGTTCTTAATTTTTACAGAATCCTGTCAACTTTCTTGGTAATTTAATTGCTTGTTGGTGTTGGTGTTGTTCCTCCAGTTCAGTACACCCCCAGCCATGCTAACTGGACGTAACGTTAACATCCGGTGTATAGAAGAGTCAATAGATGTTATCATTCCTTTACTTTCTTCACCTGATGATATATATACACAGAGTCCGGAACGTGATACATCCAGAGACGTGGGATATTAAAGGGACTTAGTAACATTGTCCAAATCCTCAAAATCCAATTGGAATTCTAGCGGTTCCCTCATACCTTGTTGTATTCTTATTAACAAAAAAAAAAGCATGGGACAGGTTTCGTTAAAAAGATATTGACGATTGAAGTGTTCAGATGTCAAATTATCCAATGGATCGTCAGAACCGTGTACAAAGTGAGTGCAATGAGTTAGTGAATGCCACTTTGCATTTTTGCTCATTACTCGGCCATATAAAGTCCATTTAACTTGCAATTTTCACACAATACCCAGTGGGAATATTAGATAACAACAATATACAATGTATCAACCATCACTCATCACTTTTTGCACATGTCAACAAAGCTACTAGATCCCTTTAAAGATAATCTTGAGGTTTATTTTTTTTCTTTCTAAATTATCCCATTCGGTTATTTTGTTGTTAGTTTTGTTTGATAGTTATTGATATATATTATAATTGTCATATATAGTTTAGGCGCCTTTCTGTCTTAATGAACTTCTTCTGCAAGTAAATATCAAACAATACCTTTAATATATACCGACTCCGACATGACACTATGCGTATCACAACGTTCCTTGTTCGTTACTTTGTACACATTTGGCTGACCCTCGATCAATCTTCACAGTTGATACGTAACTTCCAGCTAATTATTGAAATGTTCCGACGTAAACTTGAGCTGCGATGACGGACGGGCGATGTCGCACAGCAGCGCACGATGGATACTCCCATCTGTATATGTGTGTGTACAGGCACACCTATATTTCCTTATTTCGTCTGTTGAGAAAGAAAGGGGCTTTAAGCTACTTTTTTGTATTTCAGAGACAATCATGTTTTAAATTTATGTTGCCCTGTAGAAACAGAGTGTAGCTCCCTTTAGATATAAGTTTTATCTGAAAATTTGACATCACACATAATGGCTGTGACCTACAAGATAGTATGCAGATTTTTTCAAAAAATTGTTTCCTTTTTGTGAATCTATCATAATAATTGTTTATACTCTCTTTATACATTATGATCTTTTGAATCCTTTGGATCAGGAGCGCCATAACGGATAGGTAGACTATCGCAGGAAACGAATAATTGATATTTGGAGTTAAAGGGGTAGTTTAGTTTTGGTAAGGCTGAACTTAAGTAGCCAAAACCTGCACAGTAACATTATAAACTAATAGTTATAACTCCACCATGCTCGAAAGGTATACAAAATTACAAACGACTAAGTAAAAAGCCTGTTATCATTCAAAAAGAGCCATTGAAACACAAGAGGGCGCTTTTTAAAAAGGCATTGGTTTCAACCATTTTTCATACAAAATTATGCATGTGATGTTTTATTGATATAATGATTAAATAGCGAGATCATCAACAACTATTTAAAAAACGTTTTTGACAATTTTTGAAAAAGCGCAAGCATTTTTAAATTTTTTTCTAAAAATCATCTAATTATTTGGGCCCCAAATAATTATAAGATCAGATATATTTATTGATATTTCAGCCGTTTCTGGGTCGATTTTGACAAAATAAAGTTTATTCTGCCATTAAAATTGCATGTTCTCTCAAATTCGACACTCAGTTTTTCATTACCTCACAAAAAAATTGTGATCTGCAGCGCCCTCTCTACCAAAACTAAACTACCCCTTTAATACAGTCATTTTCTAAAACATTAACCGTATAAGTCAGGGTAATTCATTATTTTAACTCGCGTATGGAAATTAGGACAAGTGAATTTTGCACTTTTCGTTATAAATTATCAGAAATGCTAAATTAGCAAAAAGTAAACAAAGCTTTGAAGCCAGGGCCAATCTAAACGGGGGAGGGGGAGGGAAGGTGCAACGCGTCATCAGGGGTCAGTCTATAACTCTATATCCTCAAACTAAAGATGTCATTATGAATTGCTTTAATCATTTCCCCACATAATGTCCAGGCTATATATATCGAGATACTCACTATAGCCATTTTAGCTATATGGAAATTATAATGAGCAAACAAATTGCCGCAGTTTTTTTATACGTTTTCAAGGAAAGTGAACTTTGATTTCTAATTATCTTAATATCGCCTGTTTAGTGTCATCAAACATTTCAAAGTACAAAAGCTTGAAATATCATTGAAAGGTATCTAATGCATCTGATAATCTAGAGTCAAGAAGAGCGCATGGCAAAGTCGAAGAGCTAAAGAGGTAACCCCCACCGCCCCCCCCCCCCCCCCTCCCTCCTCATGTGCCCTATAGGACCCCGTCTTGCTGAGCCTGGCTCTACCACGGGTGCATTAGTCGAATCTAAATTGTTGTGCCCTCGGATATAGGATGTTTAATAGTTCGTTCAAAATAACACTGTTAATGAAAACAACACGAATATAACTAAGTTAACGGACGTCTGTCATATATGATCGCCCCCGCAAATATGAATAAATTGGTGATGATTTAGATTGTGCAGTATTCTTAAACAGTCATGCTAAATGTGATCCGAGCCCCCGCAAAAAAAATATGGATCAATCGGTGATAATTTCGTACACGCAGCATTCTTAACATGCTATACAAAATTATGCTTCGATATGCGTTTGCAATTGACCGAAGAGATGTATAATAATCATTTCATAAATCTGAGCAGAAGGATTGGTGTTTACCCGTAATCAACTTAGCCTGAGTGGGCAGAGAGTGATTTAAGTCGAGAGCGGCGTTCTCTTCAGATCATCTAAGAATATAATTTATATATGTTTTTCCAGACTCTGGTAAAGCGATTTCCAGTCGGCAAAGAGGTCAGAGGCAAACGCGCGGATTACTTTGTTCAATTAAAAGGGCATCTGCGTTTTTCATCGTTCGATCCGGTATTTAGTTATGATTACCAGGTATGAATGTTGGGACAGTGTTACTCGCGGTACCGCCATTAATCAAACGTGCTCACTCTCTCGTTATCGTCATCATTAATAATCGTTAACGTACATCGAAGTTTGTAGAATTGATATTTATTTCCGTACAGCACATTTCATGTTCATATCTATTTAGCACGATTCCCTATTAGCTCAATACCACGCGGATGACGTGGGTAACATGTTTGTACATAATTATTGTGCTTTCAAATTTATAGTTTGATGAAACCGTGAAGGAAGAATACGTCATCAATCTCTCGCATATTTCCACCCATCAAACGGAATACCACACTCTCATAGTATATTCCTTTACGGGTTATTACATCCATACGCCGCATATGTATACTGAATTTTGATATTTTAGTATTCTCCAACTCTTTCTTGTTGTAAGAACAGACTTACAAATTTGAGATGGCAAAAGTAAGCTCTTGACAAAGAAAAAACGCGCAAAATTCAGTACATAGACGCATACTAATATAACCAAGGAGGTTTCCTACCTCCTTGCTTCCTACCTCCTTGATATAACGGTGTCTAGTATAATTACAGGTGCATAACATTTTATCAAACATACAAAAATAATGAAATATTTATTTCTTTAATTCAAGATGCATTTTTAGATAATGTTGGATACAAGGAGTGGCGGAGCATTATACGTAATTATGTAATTGCAGAGCGCCTGGCAAGCAGGCAAAGTGTTCCATTTTCAAAGTCCTGGGTGTGACTCGGCCTAGAATCGAACTCGGGACATCCCGTGTATGACACGGGCCCTCTTAGTCTTACCCGTTATATGGCCACCACAGCCCCCTCGAATAGGTCATATACATGACATATACCAACATCAGTGTATTCTGAGGAGCATAATTATTGTGTGTATTTGGAGAAAAAAAAAAAGATGCCTCATGTTCCATTTCACATATCATCTACGATCTGCATGAGGTCAATACAAAGTTGAAATGGAATCGAACCCGGGACCTCGATCCCGTGCAGGAGACTGGCTCTCTACCGCTATACGCCGCCATCCCTCAAATAAACCCCAATACGTAATATAACACATGAAGCGCTCTTGTGAGAATTTTTTTTGTATAATCATCATAAGCCCCCTCGAATAGGTCATATACATGACATATACCAACATCAGTGTATTCTGAGGAGCATAATTATTGTGTGTATTTGGAGAAAAAAAAAAAGATGCCTCATGTTCCATTTCACATATCATCTACGATCTGCATGAGGTCAATACAAAGTTGAAATGGAATCGAACCCGGGACCTCGATCCCGTGCAGGAGACTGGCTCTCTACCGCTATACGCCGCCATCCCTCAAATAAACCCCAATACGTAATATAACACATGAAGCGCTCTTGTGAGAATTTTGTTTGTATAATCATCATAATGGAATACTATATAGTAGTACTGTAGTAGTGATGTCCCTAATTATTGTCCATGTCACGTCTTTCCTCCTTTCTGTATTATGTAGCCTATAATGATGTTCCGTGATGACATGTCCTCTGGCCTGGCTCGCATACCTCAACCACGTAGGGTGGAATTCACAAAGCAGGTTTGTAGGAGGTTTGTACAAACCATGGTTTATCCATGGTCTACATCTATGGAGTGCCATTTGTAAACTGATGGAGAAAGAATGTAAACTCCTTACTTGTTAACAATGTTAATGGTACACATTTTAAAAATGCACCAAATAAATTGTTGTCTTCTCACATGGTGAAATTTGCTGGATAACAAGCACTAACAGTCATATCATTATAAATTATAAATTGTTTTACTTGTATACAAGCAGCACTCCATAGATGTAGACCATGGATAAACCATGGTTTGTACAAACCTCCTACAAACCTGCTTTGTGAATCCGGGCCTATGTTTACAACAATGGGATCACTTTAATGAGGAGTATGTTCTTGTTTTTTTTTTGGGTACAGTCGTGCAAATGTACTTGAATTTAATAATTCATTAAATTTAAAGAGATCTAGTAATATTGTCAAAATCCACAAAACTTACCTAGGCCTATACCTCGTTGTATTCGATAACCAATAGAAGCATGGAACATGTTTCGTTTTTTTTCTTCAAATTTCTCTTTCGTTATAATTATAAAGATATTTGTATTATTGAAGAGCTCGGATTTGAACATCTCTAATGGATAACTTCAACCGCGTGAACAAAATCAGTACAATGCGTTTTAGCAAATATCGCTGGCGTTTTCGCTCCTAAAAAAACATGGAATTTTCACACATCACTCAGTGGACATATCGGTTCCAGATCACAGAAATCATGAAATACACACATTTGATCAACCCTTTCATCAGTTTTTGCACATGTCAACAAAGTTACGATCCCCGGATCCAGAACGATTCCTTTTATTATTTACACCTCCATATAATCTTCTAATATCGTAATCAAATTATCAATATATACACCTCCCACACAGCTATATGTGTAGCCATAGTCAACAAAGTATAACACCACAGGGGATGGGGGGCGACCTCTACCATGCATACCTCACCCCCCCCCCCCCCCCCCCCCCCCCTCTCGGTGGGAGGGGCTACAAGGATTCTCATTACGTGGAACCGGTTCCAGTCTGAATGTGGGGCGACAATGATTTATTTCGTACTATATCTCATATAGGTATGGTGGGCAACAATAAAGGTTCTGTTGGTTTGATGATTACAATTTTTATGTAAGTTCGTTAACTCAATTGTTTGGTTTATTGGGTTTATTAACAATCTGTAACTTACTGTACCCCCGCCTTTTATCGTATCCATCAGAGAGAATCTGCCTATAAAGGTTTCGAAACCGGGCCCAGTCGAGTGAAAGCAGAACTCTATCTGCAAGATCAGACCAGCACGGGGGTATATCCCCCTTGCAACGCCCTCTAGACTAAGCTACGCCACACGACTACCCCCACTCAACATATCGGTACCGCTATAGCTTGTGAGATAGAGGGTACAAGCACTGCTTGCCTGGGCCCCCTGCAGAGCGGTAGACACGAGGCGTGGCGATAGCTCCATTTCGTCACGAACGCGCGCCTTGTTATAAGACGGTGGCTGAGATCAATTTACCGGGCCACTGCGGGGCAAGAGTGCCTTGACATGAAGCCCCCGAACAAACCTGGTGGGAAGCCGTCTTCTCCAACCAACATCATGTCACATGTGTACGGTAGAGTTCATACTTTTTGTGTGTCATTTCCCTTTGGTGCGAACATTAAGAAAAACATTACAAGAAAAAATGTCTTGAAATTCATCATGACTATAGTTGTTTATGTTTTTCAACTGAACTTGATGAAAACTGATGTGACGATGTGTATGATAAAACTCCTCTTTATAGTTGTTTAGCATTATTTTATTTATTATGTGTAATAAATCTTTGGTATGATAGATACAAGTTTTAAAAAACATATATTACAAATTCAAACAAAACTATTTTGCGAGCTTTTTTCAAAACATTGCTTTATTGAAATCATATCAAATAAAACTATTGCATGTTTTCACATCAAGGTTTACAATGACTTGTATGAAATGAGCACAAATAACGTGCAGAATATGACATATTTCTTATATTAAGGTGAATTATGCAACTAACTTGACGGAGAAAAAAGGGCGATGCTTTAAAAGTTCGATACCCAAGACTCGGTGTTACAAAGTTTTCAGGACATGATTCCTAGAGGAATTCGAGACGACATATAGGTAAGAAGAGAATGAAGTTGCCTCACAGAGATAGTTGAAAAATCACTTTTTATTGGCTTATATCCAAATACTTGTACTCATCTGAGTCTCAATGGCCGATATACATTACAACGAAGGTTATTACAAATATTGAGCACCTAAAATTAATACAACATTTCGTATGCGTATTTTTTTTTCTTTCCCCCCGTTAATAAAGTCATATTTTGACGACTTCAAGTGGTTATTTTGTGGTCATGGTCTAAAATATCGTTTTTAAAGTTTGCCTAGCTTGGCTTGGTCAAAATCGCGGCACTCTTTTCTCCGTATTCGGGTTTGGCCAGTATACAGGAAGTGTTGTTTGTGACCACGGCTTTTAAAGAGAACCATGTGCAGTATTAACGTCCAAAATTAAGTATCTGATATAATAGTTAAGTGATTATTATAGTAACCCACAAATCCGGGTGTTAGTTCCCTTTAAAACAAAATGGCCGCGGGCTATGAACGGATGCAGCGATATATCTTCATATGTTTTGACTTGTTCCTTGTTTATTAAATGTCAGGTTCAAGATCACGCCCGTAAAGCCAACAGGGAGGAGACATCCAAACCCTAACAATTGACACCTAAACCCCAACAATCTGGTACCAATTTAACGCCCGATGGGTTTTTAGGCAACTTTACACCACTTTATAATGCATCGCATTATTCAATATCGCGTTCGCTGTTGGTCGAGATCTACAAAACAGGTAATTGATATGATTTCGTGACTGCACGTTTGATTTGGGCCATTTTTGGGTTGTTGCATTTTTGCATATTTCCACCCAAAAAGAGGTACCATTATAGCTCGTTTTAGCGTATACAATCATGTAACGATAAAATATAGTTATACACGGGTATACCAATATATGATTCACAATGTAATCAATTATTTACTGTTTACTGATATATTGTTATTATTTGGTGTCATGGATGATGTTTCATGGATGCAGTGAGTGTTGTTCATTGGACGGGATGGCTATAATTGTCGATGACGTGTGTACCTTTGGGAGCATATTTAAACATAAACACCTTTACGTTTTCATGTTCATTTTACTCTCAGGGGAAACTTTTTAATATGCAATGTTGTAATAAACCTTCTCGTTGAGATGGGAAAAAACGGAACTTTTGCATACTTAGATTGGTAAATAGTTCGAAAATATACAGTGATTGTTGTTCATTTGATTGGGCCAGTGTGGATGGACATGCACTGTGGATGACGTTTAGACCTTTTGGGGGCATGTTTATACATATTAACACCACAAACACCTTTACGTTTTCATGTTTGTTAAAATCCTGGGGGTACCTAGTTTAAAAAATATGCAGTTGTGTCTGATCGACACGATTCCAACTTTCTATCAAAACACAGACGACTAAATTCACTGCAAACTTCAATCTTCGTCGTGGGTTTTTTTCCGTTTTTATAGGGTTGGGCCATGACAATCACACCTTTAGGCATTCTATATTATTTTCGTGTTTTCGGTATAAATACAGAAAGAATGTTTTCACGAGTTGTTGACAGCTATGATTATGATATATCAGTAGTATATTATGTGTTGTTTGTTGTTGGAATACAGTATAATTGGGGGCGGGAGGCACTGGGCGGGGACTTGCTGTATCAAATAATTATTAAAGAAAATATACTAGAGATTATAGGATTTGGGGCGATGGATTTTGGGTGTTGGGAAGGGTTTTTAGATGCGCTGCTAATTAGAATTGTATACTTTAAAAAACTATGTAATGACTGATGATATTCATATAATTTCAAAATTCAAGAACCATTGTCGTCGCTAATTCCATCTAAAGCTAATCTGTTTATATGTTTATTCTAATTTCCCCCCCCCCCCTCTTGTGCGTGATGTTTTTGCGCGTTTGATAAATTTGAGTTATGTTCAGCTACTTTTTGTGCATAATCATACCCAAAATAAATTTGACTAACTTTTGTGCATTTTGTATGTGTTGTTGTTGTTGTTCGTTTTCTTTATATAATGATGAAATGGATTATGATTTAAAAACAAAACAAGCATAAAATAATTGACAATAAAATGAAAGACACAAAGACAAAGAGGTATCGAAGTCAATGAGGTAAGAGGATTTCATTTATTCTACATGTCACATGAACAATAAATTAGCTCGAAATAATTATCATTTATAATAATCTTCCTGGTGTGAATACTTCATCAAAACGGTCACAAGTGCATGAATGTATTTCCTAATCGAATTATGCAACGTCTATCTGGATGAAACATGGGGAAATGAAGTCAATACATGAACAGCGATTCACACTATACAGACAGAATAACATTTTTTCCGCCACACTTTTCTGGTCGATTTTTTTTTTTAATACATGTATTGGGAATATGTAACTATAAAACGTGTTCCCATATGATAGACACAATGCTCTGTTCAATTATATTTCCGATGGAGCACGGTCAATTTGAAAACAATAATAGTTGATGTCTTGATAAAGTAAATGAATGATCATATTACATTATTCAATACCGTAACCATTCCATGTAAAGAATACAATATTATAGAAAAATAGTTCATATATGTTTTGGTCCTTCTTCTACATCAAGTAAATTAAAGGGTACCACCACCCAAAAATAATATTCTTATAAATGAAAGGTAACATCTTTTGTATTTCATTCCATCAACAAGTTCACAAAAATATGTTTCCAGAAAGAAAAAAAATTAATTGGAAAACGCGTCACCATACTAAAGCATGCGTTCATGGGTCTGAATGTACGAGACTAATTTGTCCAGAGCGAACGAATAGCCCGGGATTCTATTCTCTCCAAACGTACGTGTGAATAGCATTGGCGCACTCGCAAATGTTTGGCCTGTATACGGAACCAGGAAATAGTAGTGGTTCCGTAAGTGGTAGAAATTAATTGCTTTGTTTATGAATTAAACAACCCTTTGCAAAATGTTGGGTATCTATTTGATATCACAAAACGGTACCAAAGCATACAATTATGTGTTGTTCTTTGCCTGGTGGTCCCCTTTAATCTAGAGCTGCAAACATCGACCAAAATTCTCACAAAGAGTTCGATTTGTCCCCCAAGTTATTTTTTTATACATACAGTATATAGGCTACATTCAACACATTATAATGATGACTCCAATTTGACCAATCGTTTTTATATAAAATAATATAATATTTCATTTATATTCCATGTGTTAAATGTAGTCCGTGGAGTAAATCAATTATATAATGAAGTGATTTAACCCAGAGTCAAATTTAACTCGCTGTGTTGAGTTTTCGCGGGTCATAAAGTTAAACTTCCGAGGTTTTTAACTCACCACAGACCACACGTGCATACAATAGTTATCTTTGCAGCATTCATTTTAGCAATGGCGTATATTCTGAAAATTTGTGTTATACCAATTCAAATAACCCTCAACCTGTTTAATAGGTTACACTGCTATCGAGCGTCTATAGTGAACGCACACCAATTTAAAGTAAAACATAATAGAGTGTTCGTATGCATAACGAGTGAGTGAAAAAATGACTATAGTGAAGAACATAAGGCACTGAATAATGGTATTGCTTGCGAAAGTATTATGAACGTTCAGCATTTTACATGTATTCAATATTTTGACACTATTTAATTCAAATTGTGATCATTATCAATGATTATCTTAAGGCACTTTCGAAAATTCGATTAACATGACCGGGGTAGCTTGATACAATAATACAAAATATACAAAAAACGCTGCTTGTGCCAAGGATCTGTTTGCTAGATTGATGGCGCGTCATAGAAGTGTGGAACAATTACTAATCAATTATCTGTTTACTCCTTTTTTCACGAGGTGAGACAAAGAGGGGGAAATGGTGGGGATTACTGCACCCCTCCCTTTCCCAGATACTTGTTGTGGCCGCAGTACTGTGAATCTCGGATTTCAAATTGTTACATCAAAGTTTATTCACCCTAATTCGTGTCGTTTTACTGTTGTGATCCAGAAGATGTCACAGAGGTAAAGTGTTGAGATCATTTCATTCTAACATAGTTTAAAGATGTGCAAAAAACAACAAAAGGTTAAAATAAAGAAATCACTAAAAATATAGTTAGATAGCGTATACATTAAGTTGCGTCATAAATAATATAATTATAATAAATATTTTTTTTTAGAATAATATAGAGACACGAAGCAAAATAATTTGTGAAACAATGATTCACACGTCCCTGTATATGCAGTGCATGTATCTTACAAACAAACCATAATAACTGTGCAAAAATTATAAACCGGTATGAAACATGACTGTCACCTGCAAAGAATAAAGTTTATGTTAAAGTTATGAGGATGAGCGTATCTTATTGCTCCAGCATGAATTTGTCGTGTCGTGTACTATTATACAATCGTCCAGAAAATACTGTTCACAGTAAGTTAAAAAATACCACGCGTCACAAAATACATAAAATATACAAATCTCTTCTATTTACACTTAAATAACACGCAATCATACACATATTAATACATTGTTGTAGCGTCAAAGTTTGTAGCATTAAGTTATCAGCTGCTAAAATCAGATAGTCTGTTCGTCGCAAAACGTTCAATTGAACCTTCAGATGATAGATAATGGACATTGTTTATTTCCTTGCCAGTATAGTTGCGAGAAAATAATTACTGTCGACTTGATCGAACATTTTGATGAGAATGAAGTGGATAACATCTGTAGCATATATGCCCAATATGGCACCTCAAAGAAACCACCGAAGACGCCGGAATTTTCAAGAAATTTCAAGAAACTCATACATCCACGTCATCAATGATTCGAGGTGGCCATCTTCTGGAGTCACAATGATTGTTGCTTTTGACATCAATCAACAACTTGTTATCATAATACATGGTATTGGCGCAACTTTTTCCTGCCGCGACTGGACGTATACACGTTAAAGGGTTTACCGTTCTGCTTGCCCTTCTTGAAACATTCGATCAAGTGAAGAAAAACAATCTACGCCACGTCGGTAAAGTTTTCATAATAATATTCTCTTCATTATTATAACGATTGTTTATTAGTTTGTCAACAGTGACGTCTAAACCGTTATCATGTTGTCCCTAGTATTGGCTCAGCCTTCTTTTGCTGTGACTGGACGCAGGTCCTGCATGGCTTGGGGGTTGAGACTGAGTCGTAATTCTTGAAGACACTGTGCGTTATCCTCGCTCGATCAAACGAAGTAAAAACCTCCGTCACGTCAGCAATGGTTTCAGAAAATCTCTTTATTCTAATAACGATCGTTTATTAGTTTATCAGTGTTTATACCATCAGTAAACCATTATCATATCGTGCATGTTATTGACTCGGCTTGCTTGTGCCGCGAATGTACGCATATCTTGTACGGCTTGGGGTTGAGACTGATGCCGTAGTTCTTGAAGACACTGGGGTTGAGGTTCTCCGGCGCCGCGGATAGCGTGAAGTTGTGCAGCATGGCGGCGAAGAAAAGGAGGAGCTCCATACGGGCCATCGTCTCGCCCGGGCAAGCGCGTCGACCTGTAGGTGGGGAACAATCGAGGAAGGAAACAACAATTAATATATTGCTGGTCTAAATATTGATTATGTTTTTGACATGCACACATAAACCAGAGGAGCAATAAGTATCGAACAAGTTATCAAATGTATACCAATGTTTGAAGACAAACGATGGTATAGGAGAAAGATGAGAGGAAAGATGAAAACAATTCGGTTTAGAATCTAAGGCCTATATTTTTGAACAAATTATTGCTAAATTTTGAAAAAATTGTCAAATTAAGAAAAGCTGTATTTTGTCAAGTTAAACCAATTCTAAATGGAACTTATTCAAACTCAAAATATTTATGCATGGTAGTTCAAAGTATGCGATAAGTATATTACATTTCCTTCTTCTAGCTCATATGCCCAAATGACAGACTCAGCACTGCGTTATTTCTACAGGATTGTTGATGTTGCATTTAACAATTATTGCAATTGTTATCTAATTATCTAGCCCACATAATCAATCACTCTGTTTCAGTTTCCAATCTCTCGATAAATCAATGGTTGGTAGATATGCCTGATTTAACATGCATAAATAGTTCAGCATAATTTGTTTTACTGCAGAATGTTGAAGTATGTATACTAAAGTTGTAGAGAGAGGAAAGGCATGCGGGGGTGAACAATAGTGCAGCTGGTGGGAGTATAGTGATAATCCAAAATCAAAACTAATTCGCCCGCTTTTTGAGACGTCTGACCTGATTTATGCCAATGTCACATTTCTCCTGTACGGAAAACCGATACTGATAGGTATGTCGATAAGCCCGAAGAGCTGTACATACGTGCGTCAGACAATTGTTCGTTTTTTGTTATAACATAACATATTAGAGGTATATAGTTAAATGTTAAAAATGTAATAATCGTCCGATCTAAGTAGGGTATAATATGCAGAACCTTGGTATACTTTTTGATAATATGAGTATATAGAATAATGTTCCAAATTACATAATGCGGTGATCGCAAAATAGGGTATAATCAGAGGGTGGGCCTCGGCATATTTGTCAATACTTTCGTACCGGAAGTAGCTGATGCACGGATTCGATAACATTTGTTTTTCATCTAGTCTTCTTCCAGTGTCCGACGAGTAACAATGTAAAGACACGTGACACACTGACAAGAATGCACAGAGAGATCCAACACTGTCACAGATAAATGAGTGTAACCGTGGGACTTGTTTGAACGTTACACAGTCAAAGAACAAAGATAGGTTAGGTAAAGTGGTTTTGTGTGGACTAATTATTTGTCCGTCTTTTATTTGTTATTTTTAATGTCGTTTACTTGACTTTTTATGGGGGTGTGTTCCCGGTCGGTCCTATAATATAATCCCTGGTGTTTTATAACTGGTTAGATATACGCAATCTCGTCGGTCTCTCAAACACATCAGGGTCCAGTTGCAGAAAGAGATACAATCGATTGTAAGTTATAATAATTGATTGTAAGTCAGAAACTTTGCGCGTTTCAACCAATCAGATTCACGCATTTAGAACGCCTTATCTGACTTACAATTAATTGTAACTTACAATCGATTGTATGTATCTCTTTCTGCAACAGGACCCATGTTTTTCAGATAAAAGATACCTTGTAGATTTGTTTTCATTTTGTTTCCTTTAGTATTGTTTTTTTTTTTTTAAATGGCATGATATGTAGAAAAGGGGGATTTGTCATACCGTATGTGAATTGGTGTTTTTAGTCAGGTTCACATACGCATTTTAAAAAGAGACGTGCATTGGACCAATAAACAAGATTATGATCAAACACTATTATAGCATACCTGCTGAAAACGGCATGAGTGCCGGCGAGTTGACCGCGTGCGAGCCGTCCTCCGACAAGAACCTCTCGGGGGCGAACTTCTCCGGCTCGGTCCACTGCGTCGGGTCGACGTGCACCGAGTACAGGTTGATGAAGATGTGCGTGTCCTTGGGGATGCTGTACCCGGCCAGCTCCGTGTCCTCGGTGGTCTTGTGCGGGAACGTGAGCGCCGTGATGTTGGCCATGCGCTGGATCTCCATCAGGGTCGCCTCGGTGTACGGCATGCGCTTCCTGTCCCGCCAGCTCGGCAGCTCGCCGGGCTCGACCACCGAGTCCAGCTCGGCCTGCACCTTCGACTGCACGTCACGCTGTGGACATCGACATAAAGAACGAGGATTAGTTTGCATACGAGATAATACATTATGAATATCAGATGATTTAGTATACTTTCATAATTTAAATGAAAATGGGCTTTCTATATAGCTCAGTTGGTAGAGCACCGATCTAGCAATCCGATCTTGTTTCAATCGCTGGGAAACCCTATATAGGATTTCTTTTCTTATTTCCATTTATATAATAATTATTTCTGGTCAGTTTCCATATGTCCGAAATAATACCTTCATAAGTGTGAGATTTTGTTATGCACCCTTTCATCAAATTTGTAATAGTAATGTGCTTGTATAAAAAACACATAATTTATGGTATACGGTATGATAAAGAGGGTTAGGTCAACTTACGTGGACGATCATGTATAGGATGGCCCATCGGATTGTGGAGCTCATGGTCTCGGTCCCCGCGAAGATGAGGTCGTTGAGGATATGGAAGAGGTAGGTCTCGGTGAACGACTCATCGGCTTCACTGATCGGATGACCGCTCTTTAGGGCCTGCAAGGAAATGACATAATGACATATAGTTATTCAGTCATCATATCGAATTATGTAGATTTAATTAACATAATTATTCAAATCATTTATCAAATGGAATACTGTATAAACGTTTGAATGACTTGATAACTGCTCTCAGAGCCGTATATAGACTACGTACGGCTCTGACTGCTCCTATTCAGCGCCCGCTCAATCACAGGTATCGTCCATCATCATTAATTTGTGATATTGGATAATTAAACCCATAACTAAATTGAAAAGATGTCATTTTGATTATGGCTGCCTATCACCCTATCTTCTCTTCCTCTCACTGACTTCTCTTTCCTATCTCATCTCCCCCTATCAGTCTCTCTCTCCCACATCCGAGTTCTCTCTTCACCCCATCCTTATCTCGGATCTACCTCTCTGTGACTATGTCTCTCACATCTCCATTACGTATCATTCCTATCTCATCTCCCCCTCTCCCTCTCCTCTCCCTCCCACATCATAGTTCTCTCCTCACCCCATCCTCACCTCAGATGTTCCTCTCTGTGACTATGTCTCTCACCTCTCCCTGACTTGTCGTACCCATTTCCCCTCCCCCCCCCCCCCCTCTTACACATCCGAGTTCTCTCCTCTCTCGATCCATCCTCATCTCTCTCTCAGATCTACCTCAACATGTACGTCCCTGTGACTGTCTCTCACCTTCTGCCTTCGGCGGATCTCCATGAGATAGGAGTCGATGAAGTCGCGCGGCCGTGACTCGTCCAGGGTTTCCTTGTGCTCTTCGATCATGCGCTGGAGGAAACCCCGCACCACCTTGTCGATCTCGAACACCTCTCTGATCTCGGGAATCGGGAGATGCTTCAGGAATGGGAAGAAATTCACCGCCGACGCGTTGGTCCCGATTTCAGCAAACCTGGATGAAAGAGAGGGATGATTTTCTTGAGTGTTGGAGAAAATATGCCGGTTGACATTGCGTTAAGGGAATCCCGAACACCTCTCTGAACTCGGGAATCGGGAAATGTTTTAAGATTAGGAGCCGACTCCACCCGATCCGACTGGTTTTCAGCCTGATTATCTCTGTCGATCCCGATTTCAGCAAACGTGGCATTTACCTCAATTAAGGGGGAAAATATAATTTAATTGATTACTGGAAGTACAGGGGGGAAATATGCTAGTTGACATTACGTTGGAGGAAACCCCTATCACATTGCCAATCCCGAACAGATTATATTTGCTATCGGGAATCGGGAATCGGCATAATGCTTCAAGAATTAAGACATATACCGTTGACATGTTGGTCCGGATCTAAGCAATTTGCAAACCTGGATGAAAAAGAGTGTGTGTTGTTCATGATTATTATCTCACATTATCAAAGTAAAATTTAACATAATTACAACAATAAACATTTACTGGATTATTTATTGTTTTACTGATCGTACGTGAACTTCTTTTATTTGAGTGTTATTCCCATTTATGGATACATTTGAACTGAAAATAAGAATAAATAGGAATAAATTATCTCCTGCTGTAAAGATAAAGGTAAAGATAAAAAATATATATAACTTTAAGAATAAATATTTAGGCTAATAAATACTTAATCTATTGTATTTACCTGAAAATACTGTCGACGAGGAGCTGGAAGTTTGGGTCCTGGTACTCGAACCGGCGGCCGAAGTTGAAGTTGCATACAACGTTGGACACGGCGATCTCGACGATGTGGTCGGCGTTGAACGAGGAATTGCCCTTCTCGACGAAGGCGGCCAGCATGTGACGAATCTCCTCCTGCATCTCCGCCTCGAACGTCTCCTTGCCGAAGCCGAAGTTGCGGAGGGCGGTGATGGTGAACCGCCTCTGCTCTCTCCAAACCGGACCCATGTCCGCTACCACGATACCTGAAATGAGGTGGATAAATAGGCAACATTAATTAGATCGTTATCATGTTCGATTCTAATTTGCAGCAAAGTGTTTAAGTTTCCCTAACTCTCCTTCCGGAAGTCGACATTTGGGAGGGTGGTGCTCAGGGTGAATCGCCTCTGCTCGGATCCAGACGGGACTCCAGTCCGCTATCACGATACCTGAAGAGCAGAGGAGATTTGGACAACAACAAAATATCATTATAAATTAGATTCTTGTTAATGTTGTCCTACAACGTGTAACGAGGTTCCCATGTAAAAGTTGAAGTAACTGGGGATGGTGAAGGTGAAATATTATGCATCAAAATGTGATATATCAAAATAGTCCAACATTCTAAAATTCAACATAATATGGCATTAAATAAAATGGTTGGTTAGTTTGTTCGTGTGTATGAATGTGTTTGTTTGTTTTTTAAACAAAATAAATATACACAGGAGTTTTAATATCCCGTTAGAGAAGATGATTCTTGACATTATTGAAAATAAACGGTGGCAGAAAAATATTGTTATAACGAATTTCCGCCATTTCCGCCAAATTTGCCGATTGGTTGTGGTAAGAAGCACGTAATTCATAATTCGAAAAATAAAGTTTGCAAATTAGCAAAAATTACAGGAAATCACGAAATACCTCTGAGCCATGTAATCTTGTAATTCGACGGAACAGTTAGACCCCTAAAATGTACCACAAATCACGGTGAGTTCATAAAATTATAATACCTTAAATATAAACAGATGTCAAAAGTAGTTCAAGTATCTATGATGATATTTCTCTATGTAAAAAACGGACTTTAGTTCCGTCATCTTCACTTTGTTGAAAATTGAGTGGAGTCGGTAGACTGGCGCCTGTTTATAAAAATATATTTCAAAAACATTCCAAATAAACAAAAATATATACATTCTTTTAAAATTTCTATACCACTAACGTCTCAAATTTCTTTCTACAGCTACATTGTGTAATATTGTGACACAAATAATAATGCGAAATTCCTTGTTATAAACAAAATATCAGCATCTATTTACGGAATATATAAATGAGCTTCAAACAGATTTTGAATATTTTAATGGACATGTTCATTCATTCAGTCCTCATATTATATTGTTAATATTTTGCTAATATCATCAATATACGTTAAGTAATTGCTAAATAGCATAATGTTACAAAAAAGAATTGCTGACAATATTAAGCAACAACAGAACTGAATGGAACTTATGAAAGTTTTACTTAACACTAAATGAAACAGTAATTTTCTGACATCTTCATGAACAAAAAACCCATGTGAGAGACCGAGACATCGATACAACCATGCACGTATATGAATCGATCGCGAAGTCTTTTGAAGATGCACAGTCAATCGTGTAACATCCCAGACAGTGACTCACAAATAGTTTTGATTACAAAACAAACTGCTTTGAAAGGCAGTCGATAATACGCTAGAGGAATTTGAAAGGGATTCGAACGCAAACAAACGGGTCCATCATTTGGGAGCCGCCGGACCACGGTGCCGGTCATCGATCGCAATCAATGGTGCTATCGATCACCATACAAAGGTCGTCGACAAACACGTACCCAAGATCGATTTCTAACGGGTTTGATCCTGATGAGGTTTAACATGCGTGGCTTCAACAAGACTTCGCTTAAAAACCAATTACGGAAACTATAGGCCGAAATTAACTCGACAATAACTGACTGAATGACCACCACGGGAGCAGCTATAATATTTTCCTTTCCAAATCCATTAAGGACTGATCCTAGACAATCCATGGACTACTGCTGTCTATGAAAATTAACATGCAATGTTTTCCACGAGACTTAACTGAAGAACCAAATATCCGAAACTATAGACCTGCTATTAAAGTCGACAGTGACATCATTAATCACCACCACGGGAGACTCACCGTTATTTCATTATTTTGTTAATATTACAAATTCATAAGTCTGATGTTGATTTGATTGGGAATACTCAATACCAATTAACGGGAATACTCAATACCAATTAACGGAAACCGTAGGCCTATAACTCCCCAGTAACTGTTCCAATAACCACCATGATAGTTATTTTAGTGTCACTTTTTTTAGACAAGGGAAACACGCTAACGACCAACAGCGGTATTACCAACAAAATAATAACTATTCTTAAAATTATACAGAAAATTATCATGTGTTTCCTCTCATTCGGAAGAAAAATAAATACCTTATTTACTTCTTTATTCATACATGTAGTTTAAAAAAGTTGACATGTTATGCAAAAGGTAAGATACTGTAATATATCACCAAAACTGTCACTTTGTTACAATATGCCTATATTATTAACGCCTTGTGAATTGAACCATTTAAAGGGTTATAATTTGGCTTTTGGCATAATTATAGCAATCAAAATAAAGAGTAAAATGTTCGGACTGTGATTCAAAAGCAATTATTTGGTTTTCGTATAAAATCGGTCAAGGGCGTGATGGTAATTAGAGTATAGCTGCTAGCTCTGTTTTTTTTAAAGGATCATTGTTTTTGGAATTATTATGAAAATTTGGAGTCATTCAATTGGCCTAGAATGGTTCATAAGCATCTATATATTTAAAACAAAAAATTTTCAAGGGCGTAAGGCTAATTAGAGTATAGCTTCTAGCTCTGCTTTGTTTTAAAGGATCATTGCTTTTGGCATACTTTATACACACATTGAGAGCAATTATACATATTTACTCGAATGATTCATAAGCATGTACAATGTATTTATGTTCGTAAAATAGGTCAAGGATGTGAGGGTAATAATAATATAGCTACTAGCTCTGCTTTGTTTTTAAAGGATCACTGCTTTTGACATACTTATAAAAATTGAGAGTGATACAATTATTCGAATGGTTCATAAGCATCTATTTATTTTTTTTCGTAAAATCGTTCAATGATGTGAGATGTATTATACAGGGTGGCCCAAAAAAAAACGGAACGGGGCACTTCCCAAAATATAATACCACAATGTTTATGTTCATCGGATAGGGTGTCCTTTCCAATGAAAAATGATACCAAGAACAGTAATTTTGATCAGGTCGTTTTTGTTTAAGGACGCAGTGAGTGAGACCATGTCAGGTGCCGATTTATGTCGATTTCGACCTAGTCAATGCCAGTTTAACCGCACTCCTTGCCCGTAATACCATTCAGCGACCAGGCCCATTCTCTCAGCACACGGCTGAGTGCACACTAACAATAGTGCGCGATGCTCAACAATATGAACGGCAGTTCGTGCAATTCATCAAGCGCTGGCTCAATACAAATTGACAAAAAAGAGAACCTGACATGGTGTCACTCACAGGGCCCTAAAACAAACACTACACAACCAAATTAACTGTTTTTGGTATCGTTGTTCATTTGAAAAGACACTCTATCCGATGGACATAATACATGTGTTACCTTATTTTGGGAAGTGCCCCGTTCCGTTTTTTGGGGGCCACCCTGTATAGAGTATATACAAAGCTACTTCTTATATAGCTTTGCTGTGATTTGTTTAAGGATCATTTTTGGGAAGGTAGAACATCTAGAAATTAAGACCCAAGTCCATGGTATATCCATGGTCATAATTCACACGTGTTTATCATCTATTTCGGCTGGCAAATTAGTACATGTGCTTATGTTCGAAAATTACTCAAAAGTGTCAAAATAATTCGCACGAATAAAACTGATGGAAACAATGACACACGTTTAATACCATACACTGGCTCTATATTTATAGTTATATTGTATCAGATTCTGCTTGTACGTGCACAAATTTGAATCCACCACACACGTGTCCCCCCCCCCCCCCCCCCCCCCATGCCCCTTCTCACACTGTCTCGTATGTTATCTCCTCTTCCCCTATTCCTCCATCCATTTCTCCCTCCCCTCCCCCATTCAATCTAATCTCTCCTGAAACTAGTACATGATTTTTTATTAAATTGGGGGTATCAGATTTGGGGTATCAGAAACATGTCATAATTTGTATTCCTTTGTATAACTTTCTCCCTCTCTCTCCTCCCCCCCCCCCCCCCCCTGTTCTCGTCTTTCTCCTTCGTTTTCTCTACCTCTCTCTTTCTCGTCTTTTGATCCCTTTTCTGTTTCTCTCTCACAGTTCTCTGTAACTCACTCACCTTCTTAATAAACTAGTTTTCAGATGCCTGCGGCGTCGATAGAAAAGTAAACTTGACGGTTGAAACAGCGTGACACGTGACACAAAACATGACACCATGCACCAGTTATAGCAACAACTTCAAGGTTGTTTGGATATGAAAATAATAATATTAATAATAATAATAATAATAATATTCTCGATTTATATAGCGCCTAATATGATGATATATTATAAGCTATATGATCATAATGGCACCTATGGCATAGTCATTAAAAACATTTTTAAAAGGGGCTAATTGTCATCAACAGTATCAAATATTACTTCTTCTTTTTTACGTGAAGACATTAAGAGCCCTTTGTGCAGATGTGCGAATTTTCACTGGGTGTTATCGACTATCGAAATGGAAATTGAAGTTGGAAAATGAAATTGTATGTTGTTCATTTTTGTATAAAGACTTGGGGAACTCAACATTTTCTCTGACGATGGTCTTAGACAAATTTGGGTCTGCTTTTACATTGTATGACAACACCAACCCCGACACAAACACCGACCAGTATTAAAATTAAACCAACATCCGTTGAGAGGTAACACTGACTGACTAACATTTCAAAGATTGTCATTTTGGGGGGTGTAGAGGGCGGTTGTCGTACGAATCGGAACACTCTTTAATAACCAACAATTAAGGATGTTTTCTACAAGACTTTTGATTTGGAATATAATTTTCCACCCGACCTCGTTTTCCTTCTCATCGTATCCATCACACATAATATTCGTACAAGTACGTATGTTTCACCAGAACAATGCATCCGTTCTTTGCGCTGTATTTGACGGCTGGTTTTGACACATCTAAACCTGCTCTGTTTATAAAACATTATCCGCTCTACTTGGCTTGCAGTTTGGGGGTTCAGTTTTCGTTTAGAGTTCAATATAACGTTCTAGAAAGTCTCTCGAGCAAGAATGAATATTATTGCAATAGATGACTGCGTGTAGATGGTTATTTGTAAAACTTCACGAAATTTGAATACTAATATTCCACATGTTCCAGAAGAATCAGCGTTGGAAACCTGTTTCGCACTAATCGGTTCACATCGTGGGGTCCGTTGTAGAAAGAGAAACAATCGATTCTAACTGTAAGTTACAATAATAATTACTGTAAGTTAAAATTAATTGTAAGTCAGAAACTTTGCGCGTTTCAACCAATCAGATTTGGGCATTCAGAACACATGATCTGACGAGACGAGACGAGACTGACTTACAATTAATTGAAACTCACAAACGATTGTATCATTTTCTGCAACGGGGCCCAATATTCGTCAGCCTGAAACACGTTTTTAAACGCTAATATGGGGCTAGACAAATGGCGTAAAAGGGGAAAAAAGAGATTATTTTGTTGAAGATATCACCTCTTAATTTTAGTCTCACACGCAAGAGATATCACGACTCGTCTGACACCCCTCTTTATCGATCTGACACGAAGCACGACGGGAAGGCGCCACGCAGAACTTGGATCTATCATCTCAAGGTAAAGTCTTAATTCTCAAGTATTATGAGTCGTGTTTTAACTTTTGAAGGTTCTAGTTTTATACAACCAATCGTGATTTTGCAACTGAAGCCAAACATCCTGAACATTGTCAGCCGCCGCTCATCCATTAAATCTATCATCGCAGGTAAGTCGTTCTTAACTCGCTTCAAGACCCTCTAAACAAGTTCTGCACCTAATCGTGACATTGCAATTAACACGTTTGCTCCTAAAATGTGAAAGTCTTATTGAGTTGGCAATGTGGATCATCACGTTCCGTTAGGCAATGGATATTTACCATAGACCTCTAGAAACCAGTCGTGAGTTTGCAATGATCGCCCCAAAACTGTGTCTGTCTTCGACACCCCTGATCATCCCCTATTAACCCTATTAAACCAAATTGGTCCCTACGCGAGCAGGATATTGGTTGGATTATTCCATTTGAGAGGGATCCTTCGCCTAAGGCCATCCCTACATGTATTGAACTTGAGATTAGACGTGGCGGATGGTTGCGGGCGTCTTACTTAACCTGTTCAGAACTAAAATTGAGGGTAAATTCATATTTGACCAGAATCGAATCGTCTTCATCAAATTCACATCACAAAGAGCCATATACGCGTCATAATCCAGTGTCATAATCACAGCTACTATGTTTTCATCCTCTCCTTTTTTTCGAAATGTCAAGTTATATCGAACTTTGTATTGGTGTTCTGTTTGTCATGGTTGTTTCGATTTTAACCTTTGAGCGTTGATGATAAAATATTAAAACCCTATATCTTAGTAGCGTAAGATACATATGGATTCGGGAACTTCCAAAATGAGCGAATATAGCCATGTTGCGATGATAACTTCTTAGTATGAATAATGTCTATGTGTCCTGAACTAAATATAGTTGTATGTTGTGTTTGTCTACATGGATTATAGTAAACTACATTACATGACAAGAGTTTTTGATATTCTAGTTCGATGTCCTGAGGCACTCTATTTGGCACGCGCATGGTTCCACCAACCGATGCCATCATACTCGAGCAAGCTCAAGCAAGCTTCTTGCATGGTATATAATTATACAACTGCATGGGGTAATTAAGCCATTATGTTAATAATGAACATGGGTTCAGTTATTTGTTGAGGTTCCTTCTAAATGACTTGTTCTATAGCTCCGTGCCCAGGGGCGTTCTACCTGGCACGTGGTTCCCCCGATGTCATCTACAATTCCTTTTGAACTACATGTATTTTGTATTTGCACGGCATCGCTCTGGCTGGTGCAATAACTCCATGATGTAATTTATGAACAATAGTTTAATCACGAGGTACGTACTTCTTCTAGTCTAGATCCACGCGTGGTGTATCCCGTTCCCCGGGGCATTTTACGTGGCACGTGTTCGTGGGGTCCCCTCAGCCCCCCTCAGCAGATGATGAAGCATACCTACATTGTTCTTCAAAACGTACTAGTAGTTGGTATCCACCGCAAGCCATTTCGTCTGGAATTATGATTGTATGAACAAGGGTTCAATCTTGGCGGTTTCTCCATGTACATTATGATTATGATTATGATTATTAACTAGATGAACTTTCTGTAGTGTGTTACTATAGAATGGTTAATCCGTGCATGGTTCCATCTTTTCACCCGGGGCGCTCTATATACACTGACACGTGGGTCCACACTAGGCACGTGTAAAACAACACGGAGGCCCATAAAACTAACAGTCCTATGGACATTTTTTGGCGTGTTATAACTCATTACAAATGTCATATCTTGATGATGTAAGGGTTAACTGCATGGTATAGCTCCGAGGGTTCAATCTCAACTGAAGCGATGCACCACATTGGCTGTGCCTGTAGTATGATGTGAAGACGACCCAAATTGACATAGGTGTACTTTCGTCAAAGGTCGCGCGCTAGAAGGCCTGTAGCGAGGAGCGTGAAATTAATTTGGCACATTCTGCGCTGCCACCTCGGATGCGCGATGTTTACTTTTACCCGACATATTTTACAGAATAAAATCATGCATCTGTTATAAAAAACGTGGTATATAACAGTCGAACTTGTCATCAAATATATCAACTTATATCACGTCAGAAAAGGGTGCCTGATACACATGAGTGTTTTAGAATGTATGGTGTTGCAGTTTTGTGCAAAATAATGTTTTGGCTATGTACCGGTGTGTGCGCACAGAATGTCCCCCGGATTATTGTGCTCTTACACCGGCACTGCGAGAGTGTTAGATAACATGGTTAAGGGCGGGTTATACCTCATACAATACAAACACAACACAGACAGAAGTCTGCAAGGCAGGCTAGCATATTCATTTTAACAATGCAAACGGGTGACAAAGAAATATTACATCCAGGGTTGTTTTTTTAATGGTAAACTGCAAACTGCATATGTAAAAACTCAGTGAAAGGTTGGGCTTTACTTTGTTTAGCCTATATACATGCATAGGCCCATTATGATTATAATTATACTGAAAACTGCACGTAATAACAGACAATTGTCCTACTTGTTTAACAAGTACTTTCATGTATTTTCATAAGCGCAAATTAATCTTGAAACGGTAACTAGTCTTTCTCCTATGCGTATGTACTTTCATAAACGTATATGAGTCAATTAAATAATGTTCAACATTAGTCAATGGAGGAAGACAAATAAATATCATACGCTATAATATACTCAGTATAGTTTTGAAACGTCCAGATTGTTTAAAATGTGTATCATTTTCACACGTTTTGTCAATTTGCAACCCGCCCCTCTTTGTACGTGCCGATGTACTTTGACAAGTTTGTATTCGGACCCTTAATTTCAAACTGCGTATATCTTAATTGCTTTAAACATATGGACTTTGTTACACTTTCTTGGGGGTAAAAGATAGACTCAAATTTGCCCTACATAATATATCGGACACACACTTTTTTGTTTGTGGTCGTACGCAACAATTACTACGAGAGAGGGGGACCTTCGCTTCCAATCATATTGGGCATAGTTCAACAAATTGTGACCAAGTGCCTGAAATACCACTACGGTGCATCCCTTAAATTGTCTCATTACCTGTTATGAGGCAGGAATGTCATTTCTGAGCGTGCAAAAGCGCAAATTAATCTTGAAACGGTAACTAGTCTTTCTCCTATGCGTATGTACTTTCATAAACGTATAATATGCATTATATAGTTTTGTGTTGTGCTGGTCCATAGTTTTACAAGTACCTCTTAACCGTAACGTCTCATCGAAGATTGTATGCTGTTGACAAAGCCTTGGTCTAATGTCAATAAATGTCACTCTGTTAAATAACATTACCGAGCATCATTATCAGTCTCATGAAAATGAGACACAGAATAAATAAATAATTTCGCTTCAGTCAGCATCTTTATTTTGTCAGAGGGTTGGTTTAACTCGTGTTAATTTTGCAGCGAGTTTTCACTCGATATTCAGCTATGCGACTGCCCTCTTGTACTGTATTATTGAATGTTATAGAATATATTAATCATCATTAGAATAAAGTATTTCAGTCTGGAAGTTGGGCTAGGCGAGGGGTTGGTTTAATCGATGGCACGTTGGTACTGCGGGGGTAGGGTTCTGCTCTCGCGGCTGGAGCGTAGCTGGAAGTCGCAGCGGGCATGGCGCGATGTCGAGCAAAATCTGACGAGTAGAGGCGTCTGCAAGGCGAACCCCGTGCTACCATCATCAACGAAATCAACTCCATGTTCCTATAGTCTTACCTCAAACCAAGGAATTATCTTCTTGCCGTACTCCGTTACCCCTCCTCGTCCCACATAATCACAATGCATAAGCATGATAAACCAACCAATATAGTGTACGGAGCGACGTCGAGCACAAACTGACGAGTAGAAGCGTCTGCAAGCATGGCTTGGCGAACCCGTGCTATACAATCAACGACCTCAGCTCCATCCTCCGAGTCCTACCTCAAAATAAGGAATTATCTTCTTGCCTTATTACCCCGTTACCCCTCCACGTCCCACATACCACCATGCATTTAAATGCAAGATAAAACTAACCGTTATCTATACAAATGAAGCGATATCGAGCAACAACTGATGAGTTTAGGCATCTGCAACTGCAAGACGAACCCGTGCTACCATCAACAAAATTAACTCTAATAGTCCTGCCTCAAACAAGAAAATAAATGATCTTCTTGCCAGGCCCCTCCCTGTTCCAGTATGTATACTTCGACCATGATGTAGATATCATCACTCCATACAATTACTAACCGTTTACGTACACTGCACTATCCATGATCTCGAAGAAGAGTAAAATAGAATATTCCACAGTATGCATTCACAAGTACAGTTTGTATACTAAAATTACTATACAAAAGAGTTAAATATACCTCTTTGATACCTGGCTATTACAATTAGGTACTTGTAAGGCCTCGAATCTCAAATCTTGTAATTTTGTTTCAAAAATCGTTGGGTTTTATGACCATCACTATAATTATGTTTGAAATGCATCGTTAATATTGTATATCTGCATGCACTCGACATTTAGCCCGTCATTTAGACATGGGACGGTTAGATCTTTATCATAAAGTCTCTTTCTTATTTGTTTTTCTCATCATTTTGCATTCTACAGTGATAGTTACGTAGATCAAGTCACAGCAACAACATCCACCCCATCACTCATCAATCCCCTTCTTGTTCTACTAATCGGCTAAGACTTAATTACATTTTGTACGTGTTCTATTAGTATCTAAAAAAAGGACCACTTGCTGTACTGTTTTTTCAAATACCTCAGATTTGTCTGTATCACTTTGCACAAATTGAGATAATAACAAGTCGTGTGAATGTTTGGAGTTATGAACATGATGAATAAAGGACGGGGACTTCAGTTGAAACGAACCCAATATCTAGCGTCATTTTGCCAATCATATTAGACTAATAAATAATACTTGAAGATTAAAATACTCGCTTATAGGCCATTAGCTCAAACATTCTTTGGCGGAAAACCATTTTCATAATTGACAATTGATCAAAATATTCACCCTATTATCGTAGCCTACCGTGGAATGCCAACTAGCTTTTCAATCTGGTCTTTCTTTGTGTGACATGAAGGCGCAAAATATTGTGTTCTTGCGATTATCATCGAGAGGCATATCCACAGGCAACGTATATAAATGCGGAAGATACATGAGGGGGGCAATTCCTAAATGCATGCATGGGGGAGGAGACAGTCTAGTATAATGCCAAAAATGAATATGGTTGCACATGCATTCACACCTTCCTACAAACAAATCAACCTGCTTATAGCGATCACCTTTTGTGGCTCCCTTGGTGTGTCTTTGTAGACAGGTTTGATCGTATGTAATTCTACGTTATTATTAACATCACACGGGAATGGATAAGATGAAGACTCTATATCCGATATGGGGGGGGGGGGGGGGTATGCTATACACCCATGCCCCCTTCGCTACGGCATCGGGTTAATGCCGCATGAAATGGTTTGGGGTCGGTAGGTAGGGGCGTAACGGAACCGACCAACACCTTTGTGCTCATTGTACAGGTGTAATGAGACTATACATCTTCAACCCATTCGCGGGCATCAATCGCATCAAAGAGGGGTAGGAGAGAGAAGCGAATTATTATGGGCACGAACGAACTGCCCCCGGGGGTTTAATCGTACCCATAGATCAATGGGTTTAATTAAAAAATGAGAAACTGGGCTGTTTATAAGTAAATAACATGTCACTTTACGGTGATTGATCGGTTAGCAATGAGCGGCGAGCGTTTATAATCATATCTCGGATTCTTTTCTCATGATCAATTGTGATCTTTCGTTCCTTTTCTTCTTTGAGTCAAGCGCAGTCAACTGTTAAGATGCAATGTCAATGCTTCTATATAGTTCAGCCTATTATTTTCTATAGCTGATAATAAATTGTGTGTCAGATTTACTCCATGTGTCGTGGTTAACATGACTCATGCTCCAAGCAAGTTATATTTTAATTTTGAATGAAGAAAACATTTAACAAACTGTTTATCCAATATAAAAAAGTTTCGTTTAATAAAAGGAGAGGGTGAGGTTTCTATCCTTTCATAATCTTTTTTTGTTAGCGGCAAAATTTTAGAGACGGTATATTAGATAGATCCTTATAATAGTGTCTGTACAAATACCGAAAGAAAATGCATTAACATTGTCCACGTGCACAGAAAAACAAGCAAAGTTGGTTTTGTGTCATCAGCTTCGGGATTTGCACAAAATCGTCTTTACAGTTCTACGATCATGCACGATGACATCCGCCGTGGAAATTGTAATTTTGAGTTTATCCCTAGGCTAGTCCTATACTTTTAGCAAAGTCCTAGCAAACGCTTGATGTTCATTACATGGAACACATCCGTCGACAAGACTGCATACCTATTTCGTAATCTACGGGATTACCTTGCATTGTACATTTTAATTATATCTTTTAGAAAAATATAGTTGTCTCCCAACAACATCATGTACCAATCGAGTATAGTTATGTAATACTGATAACAACAACAATTCATCCACGCTTTCGATTACAAAATTGTCGAATCGAATTACCGCTGTAATATAAAGGCAATATGAATGTTATGTATCCGGACTTCTGTGGTATACCGTATAGTAGGATATACCCACATAATCACGATAATAATGTACGGATGAAGCCATTAAGTGCACTTCAAGTTCCTAGAACTATTTGAAAACAATAGTCACGATAGTACCAGTTAATTCATGTTTATACGTTTATGATGTATACTACAGTAATAAAATGTAACGGTGTGTATATGGAAAGTACATTGCCTTTGGATGTCGGAGCTACAGTATCAGTCAAAATACCACTTTACTGCAGTAATCTGCAGTAATACCTATGCTGTATATTGACTGCACACAAACGTTAGGGGGTTAGTTTATTTTGATACTTTAGTACAAAATTGGTTACAATTTTACCCGATTATTGCCATTTTGAAAATTCGGGGTGGGGGGAGGGGGAGTATGTGCAGCCCCCTAGTATACCCCCTAGCCCCCGTCTAGTAGTACTCATGTTGTGTAAAATGGGCGTAAATTAATGTTCGCTGCGACACCAGTAGATTGGCAGAATATAATCACGAATCATGATTACACAAGACGATCGATTATGTTGCTTCAACATGTTGTATCCCGGAGTTTCGCGGGAAGTCAGAACTAAAGAAGAAGTACTTTCTTCATTATAACATTCGTGTGCTGATGTAATTTTGTGGCAGTTTATAATTTACTCCACGAACTAAGGAGCTTTGTGTACCAACACTTCTTTCAAGTTTTGTCAAGTATGATACTGATAGCACCTTATCGATCTATCCGTCCAATGTTTACAAAATACATCAAGGGACATTATTTATACAGATTACAGAATTATAATCATAACGTTAATAACTAGTTGAATAGACTATGACCCTATTGTGATGCTATTTACCGTAGTGTTACATTTGGATAATTATGAACCTATTGTAATGATACCAACGTTTTCAATGATTTATTACCAACAAATAAACATTGATGGAAATGACAGTAGGGTGGCAATTTACTCGACACCTTGACACCCCTTTTCATTATTCAAGCGTCCATATTGGACCATTATTTTATTCATCTCTCAAGACTTTATAGTGTTTGATACGCAATGTTAACGGATTTCCATGGCTACTATAAAGATTAATGATTAATTTATTGTGTCTTTATTTGCTCTCCTCTATAAAACCGTCTGGAATCGTGGCCACAAATCACTATTTACCATGTACATTCATCAGGTTCGTTATACAAATCGTGAATCGGAATTGTGCGGGGGAGAATCTTGAACATATTTACAAACTAAGTTACACCAATGAGTGACGTAGAACACGTACAAGAGGGTAAATAATAATTAAGAAAAAAACAAAATCCTTGGAGCTACCTATATTGTTTACCAAATTATTGCCTTACATCAAACATAACCAAGTTTAAGAGAAACCGAACTCTGAACAAGTGGGTTACTGGAGTCAATGTTTGAGCTTTCGATCAAATGCTATCTGGCGAAGATTTTCCTATATTATAAGGCTGAGGGATCGAAATAAAATGATCAGGCCCTTCTTTGACTTTAGCTTGATTTTAAATTAATTGTAATCGCTAGCCATTCACTACATTTGTTTAGAATACAAGGGTGTGGCCCCTTGTGGTTTACTGTGGTAGCAGTGTTGTGATGTAGTAAGTCCTAATAGGTTATTACCATTATAAGTAAACTGTTTTGTTTTGATTTTTCAAGTAAACTGGACATAAACAAAGGTATACCTATAGATTGGCAATGACAAAAGCAAAGTCGATTTCTTTCCACAGCCATTCTTATACCCAGAGCGGTCATCTATTATTAAATTAAGTCATTATATAGACTGGCCATCGTTTAATCTCTTTAACTAACCACTTACATGACTTAAATTTGCTAAACAATAGCTCGCGGTGCCTAGCTCTAAAACCAGATCAGAGCAATGATCGTTTAATCCCTTTAAACAACTAACAGGCTCCCAAAATTGACAACTCGAAAAGCCTTTGTCATTGTCGTGGTGTATATAGCTTCTGATCATTTTGCCATCAAACAAGTTCGCTTTGTTTGCATGTGTGCAGCAAACCTGCAATGGGGTCCAAAGTCACCCACTTGTGTGCCCCTTGTATACTGTGGTCATACAGTCGTCCTTACAATGTTGTTATACAAGCAGACAGAAAAACAAATCAGAATAACAGAAGCAGAACCAAATCAAGATCAGACCAAACTCCAGTTTGTTTTTTTGTCTAGGTCAGACGATATTTCAGCAAGACACTGCACTGCTTATCTCAATCTAGAAGCGATGGAGTGTGTTCATGGAGTGTTTTGAAAAGATTATATATGGTTGCACTATTTTCAGTACCTGGCGATTGGAAGTATCCCATTAAAACTAGAACGATTGTCTTGATTGACGGTTGCTTGTCATCTTGGACTCGCCCGGTCCACAATAAGGTCACCTGAGTTCGTAGCTCCCCTGGTATACTTGTTGTAATTATATATAGGCCTATTTAATCAATCCACCTATATAATTATTGCTAAGCATTCCACCTCCCAGCATGATAGTTGTAAATGACCTTATCTCATACCAACCAGGGATACGAGGGATTGTGTATCAACTATATCCAAGAGAGAAATATATTGGTATACCTGCTGTGTTAAAAAACATTACACATTATCTGAGTTCTTATCAAATGCCAGTGGTATATTTACATGACTTTCATACTCATAGAGACATTTGTATTACAATACACTTTATTTATCAGTCAACAAATGGAGGCGACTGGAGTACCGATTCAAAAGCCTGCGTTATTATAATGACAAATTTTGACTTAAAAACACAACACATTTTGTAGCAAATTATTATGCGCTATAAAACAAAATTGAAAATAGCATGTTGTTTATTATCATGTTATTACCTAGATATTTATCAGCCGATTGAAATAACATATTTACCAGATACCATCAAAGTGAAACCGAAATTACGATACATTTTATGATGCCATTATGATTATATAAAGGCAGTACTATTAATATAGTGTAACAGATAAATCAGCATTCGAAAGTCTAAACCAAAATATTAATTATTGCCGAAACTATGATGCATAGTTCATTAATAACACACACTAATCAATACAATTACTAATTAAAGAGACGGACGCCTTTGTGCGCCAAAGTATAATTATATAAACGTAACATATAATAGATAAGCCCCGCATTTAATTGATACAGTACACTGGTACACATTCTGAATCATCCGACCCGCTATTCCGCCGCTTGTAACTTGTAAGCCCAATTATTGAGAGTGCTATATACATGATACTCTAGCCAATGATATTGATTAATTGGTAGCAGCGGCCATAACGGCTCTATAGATACGTAATGGACGTGGAAAGGTGAATAGCCGCAAACCGACCTGTTGTAGCAATTATAGGTCCAGCTTCCTTCAATATACCACCATGCACTATCAGTATCATGACCATACCATATCGCACCTATGATACTGTTGTATCAATTAGACAATGTTAGATCGAGCTTTCTTCACTATATATACCACCACCATCATGACCATACAATTGCACCATCTTGTTGAATCGGATGGCGATCAGTATAATCATGGGTTAATGGTATAAGGTTGTGTAATACTGCTGTATCAATTAGATCGAGCTTTCTTCAATTAATATAACACCACCAGTCCATCATCATGACCATACAATCGCAACATTCTTAATATCGGATTGAGATCAGTAATGTTGTATAATGTTGTATCAAGTCAAGAACAATGATAGATCGAGCCTTATAAGTTATATTCACAATGTACATTATACCACCATCATCATGACCATAATTATCGCACCATCTACATGTATTATGGAGATCATTAACGTCGTATAACATCTTGTATAATCATCATCATCATCATCATCATTATTCATAGTAAATAGTATAACTTACAAAAAGCATAAATCATAAATAAAATACAACACCCAAACTCCATCATTGGTTTACATGGTTTAGACATCGACATAACGTTATTTGAATGTTATATAAAACATACATCAAGGGAATATAAATAAAACAGCGTAAAATGAGTAAGGAGTATGAATAGTAATGTTGACAACAAAATAATACTTGACGTTTTGAATCAATATAATTAGCTCCTATTTCCCTGTTATAAGTTCATAATCATTAGGCTAATTAATATTATGCAGTTATTGTTAAGTTCCTAATTATAATGCTTACCCTGTCCTTCGGTCAGCTCTTGGGTCAGCGCCAGGTGAGGTCGTCCAGCAAACACGCCAGCCTTCTTGACCAGCGCCTCCCTGACGGCATCGAACCCGTTGACGACCACGACCAGCTGTCCAGCGAGGTTGAGGGTGAACACCTGCCCGTACCTCTGGGCCATCTCCATCATGGTGAGGTGGGGTTGCTTGCCCAAGCTGAAGATACTGCCGACCAGCGGCAGGCCCCACGGACCGGGCGGCAGCTTGCCCGGCAGCCGGCTCCGCTGGCGGTACCACCGCACCACCAGCATCGTCAGCAGCGTGGTGAGTACGAAGAGGAGAACGGTGTGTATCCCGATAATGGACATGGTTGTTTTATCAACTCAATCGATGCGATTTCAACAAAAATAAATGAAATATAATCCTTCCTTAATGTTCAACTAATGTTTAATAATCCACGGTCAAGTTTATCAAGAAGTGCGTAGGTTTGAAGCTTTATTATTACAGTTCCACACTCGATAATTGGTTGTCTTCCAATATTGGCGATAAATATTCTGATGTCTTTTTCAAAATTGCAGCTTCAATAACAGCAGATGAGTATCTGTGTCTATTCGACAACAGTGTTTCGTTCCCAAATGAACCATTTCGGAAACACGCAGGTATTATATATCTTCCAGGATTATAACCATGTTGTGAGAGCGTTGATTATCTATATGGGTGTATTATACCTCTTAAATCGATGATGATGATGATGTTGTGCCGCATATAATATAACTGCTGAAAACTACATCGTTTTCTCACCTGTCCGTACGTACTGTACTACCAATCACCCAATGACATTAATTTTAGTATCGCGATGTACGGCGGTGCGCGATATGCGTTTAATCCCTATCCTTTTTTGTTACGGGCACAAAGATACAGCTGAGCTGCGCGCTCTCAGCTCACACCGCATAAAAGAATTAACTTCTTCACTTCAGTTCCCGCCCCCTTTCATGCCTTATTTGGAAAAACCTGGCGGAGCTTTGCGCTTTCCGCGTGCTGATTGGCTAACGTGCAAAACTTGTTGTCCAATCGCGTAGGACTACTTTCCTTAGATAAACTAAATAAAAAGGTGCGAGTATTCACGCTGCATCTTTTCCAAAATCATTTACTTTTTAACAATATTATTATTAAGATATAAAGTTATCTTTATTTTCATTCATTTAGCCTCTGAAGAAGATTCTGCTCGGATCGAAAATCTAGGCTATAATATTTTGACTCTATTTGCATTAGATACATGCTAGAAGAAATCATATTTTCAAACAGCCTAATCTGTTTTTCTTGAAATGTGCATTCAACTACAAGTATATAAATTAAATAAATGTGAATAATTATCTGACATGAGACAATATTAATAATTCATGCAATATTTTCTGACTCAGTAATGCATTACCACTTGGGCAATTTTGTATTGTACAAAATTACTTTATAAAATAAAATAAGTGGTCCATCGTGTTCGTTCATATTTGTATTGAAACTAGAATTTTGCTCATACTTAAATTTATAACAGTGGGGTTTTCACAAAATGTGTAAACCATGTGATTTGCCGTCATACTGTTTTTGTTTGTTTAATTGATCATTGTTTGGTATAATTTTGTAAGGTTTCATTGTGTAATAGAAACAAACGGACGAACAATACGTGCCGTGCGTGGAAATCGTGTACAATTCTTTTAATTAGCATGCTGAATTATAATAGTCGCAAGGTATAGAATACAGTTATTTTCTACTGTTTATTGCCATGATGATACACACATTGGTCACTCGCGTTCTTTTAGAATAATTTCGATAAATTAACAAAATACCTCTCGTCATGATTGTTATCGTCCATCATGTTTACACGTGGTGCTATATTTGTGTCAGAATGGGCAAGCCCCATTACTTAATGCAGAATCACCTCTAATTTATTTTCCATTACAGACACTTTGGAGATAATAATAATATACGACCGTGCTTCCTCTTTCATTATGTTCATAAAACATCCATCAAAATAGTATTCGGAAGCAATATAGTGAATAGGACATTATGACGATGCGAAAGATTTGAATGAATTATTACGATCCTGTACCAAGTATTGCATTGCAATTAATCTCACATCGTATCATCAAAAGTGCAACTTTAATATGAAAACTGAATGGTGTGGGAATAATGGGATTATAGTACGAAAGATAGGCATACTGAATAAGTCATAACTATAGGTGAAAACAAATCAAACGACTTTGTTGAAAATGTGCAACAAGGGATGCGGTTGATAAAATGTGTAGTAGTTTTGTGATCTGATACCGTATGTCCACTAAGTAATGTGTGTAATTTCACGTTAAATTGATATTATATGGCCGAGTAATGAGCGAAAATGCAAATTATAATCGCTAACTCATTGCACTGACTCTATACATAGTTATAACTTTCCAGTGGATAACACAAAATCCGAATACCTCAATCGTAAATATCTTTTTAACGAAAGGGTAATTCGAAAAAACTAAAGCCTGTTCCATGAATAAATATACACATACAATGAGGCATGATAGAACTACAAGACTTCTAAGTAAGCTTTGTGGATTTGGACAATGTTACTAGACCCTTTAAATATTGACACTAAATAATTGTTCGTGGGTATTTTATTGTTTACATTGATGTCGAAATTAATTGCTTTTAAATTCTGCGCGATTTGCCTCCAACTAATTACCCCCAATTACTTGCAACCGCAAACAAAATGTTCGTCTAAAAATATTAAAATATTATGCCCGATGCATGGATAGTATACGCCCCATGTATGCATGCATACCTGTGCGCATAATTATATTTGTCAATAATGGTGCATTAATGGAATTTGCCTTTCAACAATAATGTACATAACGCCCCTCTTGTTTTACATGCATTAACGTCCCCAAACGCCCCTGTCGCACTTATTTTGTAGCACCCCCCCCCCCCCTTTCAGCAGCTTTATTTCTGTATCATTTTATTAACAACATCAAATATAATATACACAAAATCGTTTCATACATTCACTTATATGGAAGCATAGAAATAATTGAATTAGTAATGCAATCATAAAGCTACCAATTAGACAATAACACTGACAGTTATATTTTGAATACAAAGTAAATAAATGCAGCACACCAACTATCAATCGTCAATTCTGACTACACATTTTGGCTGTACACAAAATATGATTTCTGTTGTGATTGAAACATGACGCACCGAAACCCAGACAGGTATAACAAAAAAATGTTTGTATCGGTCGCTTCTATATCAGTCTCAAACAACCCATTACATACCTGAAAATGACCTGTCATGTTGTATAGCTATGGACATGATATTACGCCGTTGATAACGGGTTAAGAGAAACCACTTCCGGGCATACTTCAACGAGTTATCATAACGCTGATAAGTTTGTATTTATAGCAACGTATTTTATTATACTGTTGAGCTGACGACGTCTCTTTATTCTTTAAATAATGATAGCCTAGAAAACACTTACGTGACAAATTGCAGATATGAAAATGACAAATTACAGCCTGGAATCCTGCTAAGGCAGGTTCCAGGCTGTAAATTGTTTGAAGAATTGGTTATGGATTTTGATGTATACCGAAGAAAAGCCGATGGTGTTGTTGAAAATAATTCCTTTCCAATAGCGTGATAATCATTATGTCTAATGATTATACAATTATTATGATGCAAAAATACTGCTGAAATCTGCTTATCAAATGAGAATCAATATAGGGCCTAAATTTTTAGAAAGTCTTAGAAAGTGATTAGATAATATAGTAATCAATAAAATACACTGACACCTATTGTTTATTTCCAAGGAAAAGACCCATTTTCTTCTACATAATGTAGTTGTATGTGTGAGTGTGTATACGTGCATGTGTATGCATGTGTGTGTTTGACAGGGTGGTAATCAAATGTGAGGAAGTAGCATGTCTTAGATCTTTTTATCTTTTGTTATAACCTCCATTATGTTTATTTCATGGGTTCTGTGAATTGAATATACACTTGATTTGTATTTTTTCTTTATGTATGATAATAATTTCTACTTTATATTTCATTAAACTTTAATTGTTATATTCCTTATTTATGAATATGATGTTAACATTGGACATGTTGTATTCAATTGTAAATGTAATATGCTTATAATTTGGAGGAATAAGAATCACTTAAAAAAAATAAAAAAAAGTCTTAGTAAGTGATTAGATAATTCGCAATCAATTCGCAGTACAATATGCTGACACCTACGTTGTTTCTTTTCAAGGAAGAGACCCTGGCAATATTCATGGTCACCTGATAGTGATACTGTTATTGGTCTAAACAATAGTTTACAGGTAGAAAGCCACCGGATCTAATGTCTGATTACACCCTATGCACTGTGTAGGCTGTTATCAACACTTTCTCACACTGGTCATAAGCGACTGAGCAGGGGCGCAGACTGTGCCAATTAATCTTAGAGGGGTGTAGGGCGCCCATCTATTGGGGCCTGGGGGCAAATCATATGTTTACCCTTTTGTTTTCACTGTGGTCAAATGTTGGAGTATTGCGCGGCGGACACCTCTTTCCGGGCAAACCAAATGCATGTTGGCTTCTATTTATCTGTATTAGTGTACGCATCACATATTTGTAAGCTGTTTATAAATGTTGCATGTTTAGAAGCATTAATTTACTTTTGTTTTTTTGTTCGCATTTTGCTAAGCCCCACTTTAATCTTCGCCACTGATTGCTCTTATAGGCATTAATCGTTATTATGTTAGAGGTAATATTAATTTCCAAGCACTGGGAGTGTACTGAGATATAATGGCGTGGGTTTGTTTTAGATGTCTACTATAGGTCGCCGGTTTAAAACAAAGTTGATAATTACTATGTATTTCCCATACAAATAAATAAGATAACCCTAAATAATCTTTATTTATAGAAGGGCAGTATTCCATTTACATGATTCATGCTGCGAGACTATGGTACTATTGCTTAGGAGGTATACATTTTGGGGGCAGGCGGTCAAGGATGTTGTGATAAAGGGTGTGTTTCTTTTCTGTTAGTTAGTCATATGTGTTTTCTTGAATAATTATGTTTATGCATAATCAATTAAAAAATGTTTGAAAATAATTGTGTTCCTCTTGTATGTGTGTGTGTGTGTGTGTATGTGTGGGGTGCATCCCGGGGTGCATATGCATGAGTGTTTCTTCCGTGTTGTATTTATGTCTAAGGGTCATATATTCGTTTAAAGGCCGCCCCCTGTCTGATAAATGTTAAATTTATATTATGCTACTAAACAAGGTTGTATTTTCCGCTCGGTCACTGAACACAGTTCTCACCCAAATCATTTCAAATTGAACTCATTAATCGGTTTGCTTCCAGGAAGTTAAATGAAGCACATCTGATAAACTGCGCTAAACTAAACCAAACCGCCGACAAACGGGAAGCGACTTCCAGTCGAGAGGAGAATTGTGGGAAGTAGTCGGCTATGATTATATTTGCGTAGGACTCACTGACCTTGGTAGGACTGCACAACAACAACAACACATTGGGCTATTTTCGTAGAAAATAAAAAAAATGGTGATTCATTTGAGAAGTTGACAGCACTAACATCCTAATCAGTACTTAGTAAAAAGTTAGAGAGAGTAGGACTGAGCAAAGATAAGCCCTGAAACACAATGAAATACATGTATACTTGAGTAGCCAGGGACGACACCAACACATATTGATCTCCTCTATATAGTGGCGTAGCTACGGGAGGGGGGGGGGGGGGGGTGGAGGGACGTGCCCCCTCTCAATGACAATTAAAAACAAACATAAGGAATCGTTTTTGTAAATAAAATAAAGATATGCATAACGTGTGCTCCATAATCAGTCCGACCACACAAGCACTTCCTTAATATGATTAACAAACACACACTAATGAAAGAAACGATATTGCTCCCCCAAAAGTCATCATTCTCCTATGTAGATAACAAAAAAAGACATGAAAATGAGTATGAATAGGGTGTGTAGCCTGCATGTTAAAGGAGAGAGAGCATTGCGATGTTTTGAGAAGAGCGAGGTAACCTGTTCAATGCGATTCAATGACTCTAAAATGAGCTCAAGATCAACTCAACATAAATATATTCATATCATAACATTAGAATACAACAAACTTATACATTGTATTTGGAATGGGTTATGCGTGAAGTACACACTAAATTGAACCAAAGAGCTATTATAAACTAGCGTCACAACTGATTTAAATCCTTTACTAGATGCTCGATGCCGCCGCGGTCAATGAATTGGGTCTAAATCTCTCTGGCAGGTGGAAAAACAATGATGTTTCGATTGATTACATACGTATTGACACATTTCAAAAGAAGGTGTGCTTTGTTATTATAATCACTTTCAACAAACCCGAATTCAACTATACTTAGAAAGCAAGTGCGCGCGAAATAAGATATAAGCAAAAATTGAAATATTCTTAATGAAAATTAACGATGTTGGCATTTTTCGCACTTTTGTGATAATGTCGTATAATCAAAAGTTATACCTGAAGATCATTTTATAAGATCTGAAAGTGGAGAAATTTGCGACAAAGAATGATATTAAATTAACAATTATCACAATTATTTCCAATTCATGCAGGTAATAACTATATTTGAATCTTTCAATTGACAGTGTGTCTACCAAGATAACCAATAACGAACGATACAATATTCACAAACTAAGGAACATTATTTGAATTATCTTGAAATTTCAAAATCTTTATTTGTGGCTTCACTTGGCGGCATCGAAAATCGAACTTCAAATAAACCACAATTCCTGTTGTTTCTTTTGTTCCGTCTTTATAATACGAACCGGTGTTTGAAGCAATATTAGTGATAGTTGTAACTTCATCGGTAGTAACTCCTTGATAGAACACCTTAATATTTCCAGATCAAAATGAATCAAACTGAGCTACCACACTGTTCAAAACATAACAACAGATGGCAGCAAACTGCATTCCTTCCGTGCAACGCAGAGCACATTGATCACACCAATCCAGCCTGCCAAAATGTTAGTATACGAGGCTAGTATGGAGGCCAATACAGGGTGGCCCAGAAAGGATGCAACACCTACGTTCGTTAATTTCATCAACACCATCGACCAAATGTCATTGTTTTTTTGTTTGATTGGGTAGAACATTCTTTTTCCAACAAACTGATACCATGAGCATTGATTTTGGGTAAGGCGTTTGGATCCTAGGGCCATTTTTCTGAGGCAATGTCGTTTCCTAAACTTGCTACTTTTTCGTCTCCAGCGATCCTCTGAACACGGAGACATTCTCGCCCCACGGCCTGCCATAGAATTAGCTGTACAGAAGAACCGCATGACTGCTCTCCCTTTGTAAGGAAAACAATGTGGGCCATTCTTATGTACAGCTAATTCTACGGCAGGCCGTGGGGCGAGAATGTCTCAGTGTTCAGAGGATCGCTGAAGACGAAAAAGTAGCAAATTTAGGAAACGACATTGCCTCAGAAAAATGGCCCCAGGATCCAAACGCCTTACCCAAAATCAATGCTCATGGTATCATTTTGTTGGAAAAAGAATGTTCTACCCAATCAAATAAAAAACAATGACATTTGGTCGATGGTGTTGATGAAATTAAAGGGATAGTTGAGTTTTGGTAGAGAGGGCGCTGGACTACTTATTTTTTTTGTGAGGTAATGAAAAACTGAGTGTAAAATTTGAAAGAGCATAATATTTAAATAATAAAATCATCTTTGTTTGATCAAAATCGGTTCAGAGACGGCTGAAATATCCATAAATATAACAATTTGTAATAAAGCTGGGCCCAGGTTTATTAGAGAATTTTGAACCAGCCGTTACAAATTTTTTTAAATGCTTCCTCTTTTCAAAAAGTTACAAAATAGGTATTTAAATAGTTGTTGGTTATTTCTCTATCTAATCACTATTTCAACAAAACATCACATGCACAATATTTTATTCAAAATGGTTGAAACTGATGAGTGTTTAGAGAGCGCCCTCTTACGTTTTAACGGCTCTTTTTGAATGATAACATGATCTTTACGTCATTTGTAATGTTGTGTTCCTTTCTAGTTATAACTATTAGTTTGTAATGTAATGATGCAGGTTTTTTGATGCAGAAGCAGGGTTGAAAGGTTATCAACCCTAATATACTCTTACCCCCAAACTTTCACATTTGACCTCATTTGACCTTTGACCTACTTATGTGACCTTTGACCTCAGAATATCACGGAGGCCAATACAGGCCATCTACTAATCAAGTTTGGTTACAAACAGATGCAGGGTTGGAAAGTTATCAACCCTTATAGACTCTTACCCCCAAACTTTCACATTTGACCTCATTTGACCTCTGATCTACTTAAGTGACCTTTGACCCCAGAATATCATGGAGGCCAATAGGGCATCTACTAATCAAGTTTGGTTACAAACAGATGCAGGGTTGGAAAGTTATCAACCCTTATAGACTCTTACCCCCAAACTTTCACATTTGACCTCATTTGACCTTTGACCTACTTAAGTGACCTTTGACCCCAGAATATCATGGAGGCCAATAGGGCATCTACCAATCAAGTTTGGTTACAAACAGAATCCTAATAGACTCTTACCCCCAAACTTTCACATTTGACCTTTGACCCCAGAATATCATGGAGGCCAATATAGGGCATCTACTGATCAAGTTTGGTCACAAACAGATGCAGGGTTGGAAAGTTATTCAAATTTGTGTAAGGGTCACGGACGACGGACGGCACAATTAGTCTCCCTCCACCTTCGGTGGGCTCAACAAAAAACAATGTTATGGAACCTGTCTATAGCAGTCACCTGTCTACAGTGGCCCCTTTTCTTGATAACCTTGTGACCTGGTGATTATGTATATCTCTCAGAAGTTAAGAATTAAACAAATAAGGGGGAAAATGAAAGAACAATTTTAACAATTGAATTTGTTATTTTTCATATGTATTTCAAACATTTGTGTCCATTTATTAATACAAGTACAAAATATAAAATAGCTTCCCTTTCAAATTGTTACAAAAATTGCACATCATTTGTAAAGTTTTGATAACACTGTTACACGTCATTTGTAAAAACACTACTTCTAAATACACCTGTTTGCATTCATAATCAATATAAGTTATGATTATGTATTTTAGTTAACCTATTCACTACTAGGACCTGGTATGGGGGGTGTTGCATTAAGAGTTGCCATCAATCCCAAGTCAGAACATGCGCAACTCTGATTGGCTAAAATGCGCACATTTTCTGACTTGTGATTAAATGCAACCTTGTGATTGGTTGCAACTCTTTATGCAACAACCCCTGGTATGACATGTATTAATTCCATAGAGATACAATATTTCACAGTCAATGTATTAATAATAAAAAGTTTGGTTTAAATGTAATCAACAGGAGAGAATGTGAATTATTCATACCTAGTTTTCTTCTTGAATTATATATATTTTGTTATCACACCGAGTCACATTTCGCATAAAGGAGTAAAATATGCCCCCCCCCCCCCCCCCTCTAATTCTTGTCCACCACTATTTGTGACTGGCTGTAGCAAAACCCTGCACTTGTCGGTAAAAATCAAAATGTAGATTTTCATACCATTAGAAAGGCCTCATCACACGCTTTCATTTGGTCAATTGGTCATTAATTGGCGAAGATATGATTGCTTCAATTTTAAAATCATAAGTCTTTTACACACATTTATGTGACCTTAAAATGGCATTTTCTTCAAAACATGAATTACCGACAAGTGCAGGGTTTTGCTACAGCCGGTCACATGTATCCCTTGCATATGAGAACCGGCTGAATGGCTATGTACACAATCTATGGGGATTTCAGGATCTCCAAGGGAATGGGTTAATTAGTTAGTCTGCACCCCTAAGTACCCAAGTATTAATAACAAATATAAATAACAAAATATACAATTTTTTGTTAAAACAGCAATAACCATTTCATACTGGAATGTCACAGTACAATTCAAGATATATTATGCAAATTACAAATCCATCAACCCTACATAGAACCGTATTACTGTATACACGTGGGTTCATAGAAATGTAGCCCCCAAAATGACAAAAAGAGCCCCAAATATTTGTAAGGAGCCAATGCAATCTCATTTGAGGTTTTTAAGACGGCTACATTGTACAAAGTAAATGCTGCAATTATCATAATCATGTTTTACCTGTTTGTGAGTTATCTTTAATTCAAGCAACCTCAAATAAAATTAAAGATTGAAATGCACTCAACCCCCAATACTTACTACAAAAATACTGTGATTCCATGAACAAAATATGCACATGACTACAAACACCTACACACACACACACACACATATATAAAGATGTAGATCTGCATAAAAGTGATAAAACCATACATAATCATAAAGTTTTGTTCAAATATCAGGGCTCCACACATACTTTTTTTGTCAGTGGCCCTGTCTGGACAGTAAAATAATTTCTTCCCCTTTTCTGGTGGCCCGAAAGAAAAATTCGCTGGCCCCAAAATGTTATTTCATGAATTAACCTTTTTACTCAAAATATCACTCTTTCCTGATCAAGCGTGTGATTATAGATGAAGAATGTCATGGAAGAATACAAACATTTTCTAATTTTGTCAATGTCGAGTTGAAAATCTACTTGCCCAATCGGGCCACTAAAATATTAATTTTAAACATTTTTGCTGGCCTGAAGTGCAATTTCACTGGCCCGGGCCAGCGGGCCAGTGCGAGTGTTGAGCCCAGCAAATATGATTTATTTGGGAAAGCTTCACTCTTCATGCTATTTCTACTTCTACTGACTTTTTGATCTACATTTTGAATCTTGTATGTCATACTGTTGTCCTGTCATTGCATATATACTTCATGAAATACATCTTCTTCAACACTGCAAGAAAAGGTGGTTAAAATATGAGAATAATAAATTATCTTCTCAGGAAGATTATTATTAGGAACAATGCAATAAAATCATAGGATTTTAAAAACAATCCAACTACATCCATCACTAAGTATATTATATGTAACCATGACTATAATATATGCTTTGGCACCTGCCTGCCAATCTATGTGTTCAAAACCAGTGTTTTCCTATAGCATCTGTCCTTCAGCAACACATGTTTACTGCACCAAACCCAGTTGTATAAATAGGTACCCTGAAGGATTGGAATACCGTAGAACACCATCGTCAAGCACCCCCAAGCACCAATATGCATCTTGCATTTAAAGAGCGCCCGCTCTCTGTCCAAACGGGAAACTTTAATCAAGAATGCAAATAATGGTGAGGAATATTCATGAGGATAATAATGGAGGTGAATCTCATGGAAACGACTTTAAAAGCAAGATGCGTATAGGTGCTTGGGGGGTGATTGACGATGGTGTTCTACGGTATGGTTGTGTTTATCTCCAGATAAAGGGTTTGGAGTTTTAATGGCCAAAAATGTCACATTTCCGAAATATGTAATTAATGTTACCCTACCAGAATATATATAGCTTTGGTTTAAAAATTATGATGCCAAAAATATCATAGCATATTTCCTTGTTCTTGGCTTTCCAGGTGCATAATTTTAATATTCACATAGTGAACAGTCTGACATTAACCAACTGTCTACAAATACATGGTGTAACATGTATCAACTCTACTTCAATAACATACTTTGGTAGGCAGAGGGTTTATACATCTATACAATTTGTTAATAGTGCTTTCAATATCCATATCAATCACATTCACTGCAAACTGTGGGGGTCTGGACTTACTACTGAAATAGTTGCTTAAAACTAAACAATTTTTTTAGGAAACATCAAATGTGACCTTACACCACAAAACGACCAATAAGTCTGGGAAAATGATTATGCTGATTTTCACATGACATCACAGTAGAATCATTACCTTTAAAATGTTATATAATTTGTCATATTCAGACAAGGCAAACCTTCTGAAAATGAGCGCCAAAGATTTGGAAAATGGCTGAAGCAGTTGTAGAACAAGGGAGAAACGGGCCACTTCAAAGATCGGCGTCCATTCAAGCGCTGTAATGTGATAAATTTTTTTCTATGACAAAACATAATTAAACATGATTACTGACAATAAAAATTTCATAGAAGGTAGATTAAGATACCTTCAATCAGGAAATACAAAAATCCTGAATCTCATACTTTTAACCAAATTTGACTATTTCAGCTAATAACAGAGAAACTATATCCACGACATAACGGTCGTTTTGTGGCGTGAGGTCACAAATTAACTTTTTTACTATAGCACAGCAAGCCTTTGCACTACAATGAGTACATTTTCAGCACACAGAGGGTTAAAGATTGCATGGATAATCTTGTAATATGAACTTTAAAATGTATAGTCGCAGTACTGCACTAATGTACTTTTACACACAATCACACATACACACTTGAAAACATGTGCATATAATATGCATTATAATTACATTATAAATTAATCTGCATCAAGAAGTATGCACATAAAATTGTTTACCACCGTTAGCTTTTGTCATTTTGTGTACTGTTATTTTCATTATCACACATATAATGTAAGACTTTTACACACATTTGTTCAATCCATGGTGTAATTAGCAGCAAAATAATGAACATGAATTCCAAACTCATGCATGCAAGATTACATGATCTTGAATGTAAAATGTTGTTATGTTGATCAAGTGATCTTGATGTTAGTCACACAATTTGGACTATGTGATCCGCATGTCTGTGATCATGTCCTGTGATCTCGACGTTGGTCGTCTGATCTTTCGTCTTGTGATCTAGATATTATTCATATATGATCTAGATCATGATGTTGGTCCCCTGATCTTGATGGTGGTCACATGATTATGATGTTGGTCACATGATCCCGATGTTGGCCATCCATGATCTGATATACATGTCGGTCACATGATCGTAAAGTTGGTCATCTGATCTTGATCACCTGACCTCATTGATGGTCACGTGAGCTTGATGTTATTAACAGTGGTGAAGGTAGAGCTGAGCGAGCGCAAGCTGACGATGCGCTTGCGAGAGTAGAAGCGGCTGTTGAAGGCACAGGGCACCTGGTGGCAGAATATCGCTATGAAGACACACAGGCACAGGAGGAAGGGGATGATGTAGCTCTTTGGTATGTGGAAATCTGTTTGCTGCAGAGGTATAATAGAAATAAGACAAATGTTTATCAATAATAATAATAACAATAATAATAATAATAATATGAACATTTATATAGCGCAGCTACTATAAATATATACTCTACTGCGCTTAAATAATTATTTAATTATAACTATATAATATATAACACTATGAAGACCCACAAGCACACATGGAAGAGAATGATGTAGCTCTTTGGAATGTGGAAATCTGTTTGCTCGAAGGTGCAATAGAAATAAGACATATGTACATATCAATATAAACTGTATCTAAAACTCATTATAAGTACTAATATTGCTATAAAGATGGAAAGATGAAAGATGAAAGAGGCCGACTGCTCTTGACCTTACCTGACAAAGGGCATTCAGCCCGTTTGAAATGGTGGGCCACTTTAATATACAACCCCTTCCTTCCCCTTCAATCAAAAGTCTATACCTGAGCTGTTATCCTTTTCAGAAATACAAGAAAGAATACCAGATGGTATTTTCTCAGGACTACGACAGTCCTTGTTATGATCTCTCTAAGAAAAATGCTAGCTAGTCCAAGCTAGCAAAAATAAGGGGGGTTACCCACCTATAATTGTAAGCTATGGAACACAATTGTTTTTTTCTTTTTCTTTTTATAATTCATAACCGGAATGTCCCCTTTACAACACAATCAGATTCTTGAAAACTTGTAGAACTGTAAAGCAAATTTATTAAAATCAATGTTAAGCTCGGTTCACTGGCTACATCCAATGGATTTTTTAAAACTGAAAATCATCTCGTGAGAATTTCTGTGGCAACAACTCTTACCTCTAAATGATACTGCTCGTGAACTTGTTTACGCTTCCACTCCGATATATGAGAAAAGAGGGCTTCGTAGAGCGGCATTACTCTTTGCACCGAAGCCTGTAGAAAAATACATTATAGGGTACAAATAATAATTTGGAACTCAACATTATAACCACACTCTATCAAAGTCCTGACTAAGGCAAATGATTTTCTAGCTTACATCAAATTCAATGAAATTTCAGTGTAATGTAAACATTTTTCATGTTAGTAAGAATCAATATAATCCCTTGTTGCGATAGCAGACCTACAGAAGCAGAATTGGTCATTGTCGTTTTCACACAGTCCAACACAGATCAACGCTATGGGTTCCCCCTCGTTATGCTGTGTTATTTCCGGTTTCACCTTGTATATGCCGGACAAACCTCCTGCGTGATCCTTAGCGGGGGGGGAAAAAATTAAACATGCAATGCAAAAATTGTTCTCCCTGTTCTCCATCTGGCCTCTAAGAGCTCCAGAGAGCTCCTCCGGGAACAATCTTTTCACAATGCCGGTGCGCCAAAGATCATCATGGAGGCCTGTCCGGAGTGAACCGGGATGATACAGGAAAAACGCAGAACAACAAGGAGGATCCCGGAGTGATGCTCCATGTTGATACGTGTTGTGATTCTTAAGCCCTTTGCAGACAGAGCCGACTTGACCCGATCCGACTGGTTTCAATCAGGCTAGAGTTGGGCCCGGTCGGTCGGAGCCGATTCATCGTGTTGAATCGGCCCCAACTGGCATCCGACTGTCTCTCGACTGGCAAAATGTGTTTCGCGAGGCACTGAAAACTGAGCCGATCCGAATGAAAACCAGTCGGATCGGGTCGAGTCGGCTCTGTCTGCAGAGGGCTTTAGATATGTGAGTGAAAACTCTGTGTCGTGCAGGAATAACATGGATCAAGATTAATCTTTGTTGGATCTTTAGATGTGTGAAATCCCCTTTTTAGTATCCAGTGACACAGGAAGGACTTTGGACTTTAGTCAGGACTCAACCCTACAATTTGCCAGGGGGCAAGTAAAAATTGATGTCGGGCAAGTAACATTTCATAAATGGCCTAGTTTGGTTACCCGACCGATCGGACAACTACATTTTGGGTCAACTATGAGCGAATAATGTAATTCCTTAGGTTTAAATCTCATCAAGAAGTAAGTGGGCAAGTCAACTTTCTGTTCGGGCAAGTAAACTTGGAAAAGTTATGATTTTACTTGCCCGAACGGGCCAGTAAGGAAAAAAGTTATTTAGGAGGCTTGCTTTAGTCTTATCCTAAATAACTCAATGGTTAATTACCTGTAGCTCATCACTTTGAGGGTTAAAGAGGTCAAAGCACTGCTGCTCATTGGGGTCGCCACCACCCCACAGCTCCACATTCAAAGAAAATGGGATCTGTATAACAAAATTAAAATTAAAAACTCAATCAGAGATTATTAAAGTGGAATTTGATGACCTATATGTTGCTGTAAAAAAAAATTCAGACATAAAAATAAATTCACATTAAATCCATCTATCTATCTATACATTTTACATGGGCCCCGTTGCAGAAAGAGAGGTTTATGTTCGCTTGGTCTACACTCAGTTGGTCTACAACTCATTTGGTCTACTACCTGATGCCTTTAACTTCAATTTCCCCAACTCCAAACACGATCCCTAACCCCAAACCTAACCCTAACCCTATTAATCCACACCCCTAACCCTAATCATAATCCGTAATTATAATCATAAGCCCCCGAATTTATCATTTTCGAGTAGACCAAATGGGAGTAGACCAAATGGCTGTAGACCAATCGGCAAGTTACCGAAAGGGATACAATCCATTGCGAGTTACAATTAATTGTAAGTCAAAATATTTGCGCGTTTCAACCAATCAGATTTTCACATTTAGAACACATGATCTGACTGCAATACATGTCAAATGCGATCAAACTTGTGTTTACTTATTGAATTCGCTATCAATGTCCTATACAAACAACAAAATGCTCATGATAGTAGTAACAATTGCAATGATGATGACGATGAAGATGACGATGACGATGACAACGGCAATGACGATGGCGATGGTGATGATGATGATGATGTCCATAGTGATGAAAATGGCCTAAAAGATCATGCATGCAGGGACCATAGGCATAGATCATGTTGGGAAATCTTTTGTTATCTGGGAAAGACATATCCTGCGTCAGTCTTTTATTGTGAAAATCAATGTCACATTTAGAACACATGATCTGACTGCAATACATGTCAAATGCGATCAAACTTGTGTTTACTTATTGAATTCGCTATCAATGTCCTATTACAAACAACAAAATGCTCATGATAGTAGTAACAATTGCAATGATGATGACGATGAAGATGACGATGACGATGACAACGGCAATGACGATGGCGATGGTGATGATGATGATGATGTCCATAGTGATGAAAATGGCCTAAAAGATCATGCATGCAGGGACCATAGGCATAGATCATGTTGGGAAATCTTTTGTTATCTGGGAAAGACATATCCTGCGTCAGTCTTTTATTGTGAAAATCAATGTCACTGAGAAGTACTCGTCGTTTGAATATATAGACCTATCTGTACACCTGAAATCATCAGTGCTTAGGATGATAGTCGTCTACAGACCCCCTTATTCTGCCAAAAGCAATTGTCGCATATCTGTCTTCATCGACGAATTCTCTACTCTAATGGAAACCGTCACTACATCTTCAGTTAACTTCCTTATTGCGGGTGATTTCAACCTGCATGTGGACGACCCTACGAATAGAGATGGTAAGAAGATGCGCAACCTCATTAATTCGTTTGACCTCCACCAGCACGTAAATGAGAGTACGCACTCTCATGGGCATACACTGGACTTGATCATGACTCGCAAAGCAGCTCCTGAAGTCATCTCCAATGTAGAAATTCTTCATGGACTGCCATCAGATCATCATGCGATCCAATGTGAAATTGACATTGCTCGACCTGCTGCAATACAACACAAGATCTCTTTTCAAAAGCTGCAGTCCATCGATATTAATCAGTTTGAAGATGACATATCACAATCGGCTCTGTACGTTAATAGATGTTGTGATATTAATTTAGTAGATCAATACAACAGCATCCTCAGTGGTCTACTAGACACCCATGCCCCGATGATTGTTAAAAACATAACTCGTAGGAGCAACAACCCTTCATGGTACAACAACAACAACAACAACGATGGTCTACATGAAAGGAAACGCAAGAAACGATGTCTTGAACGCAAGTTCTTCAAATCAGGCCTTACCATCGACAAGCAGATTTATAAAGAGTACTGTAAACTCAACAAGAACGAATTAGAATCTGCTAAATCCAAGTACTTTACAGAACAACTCCAGAACAGCGATGGAAAAACTCTTTTTCGTATTGTTAAATCTCTCAGCGACCCTAATACCAGCAAAGTATTACCCGATCACATCTGCTCAACATCCCTTGCTAATGATTTCGCAACATTTTTTTGACACCAAGATACAACATATTTGTGCTGATTTGAACGCCACAAGCTCTCCACCTCTCACAGTGGAACTTCAAAGTCAACAAACCGAGTTGAAGTTTGACTTTTCAGAAGTGTCCGAAGAGACTGTCAGAAAGATAATAATGGGCTCGCCCTCTAAAACGTGCGCCCTGGATCCAATACCAACTCCGCTTCTTAAAAAATGCATCAACGTTCTGGTACCAGTGATAACTGAAATTGTCAACAAGTCTCTATCCTCCGGAGTTATGCCTGAATCTCTTAAACTGTCTCATGTGACACCAATTCTTAAAAAAACAAGCCTTAATCCAAACATTTTGCAGAACTATCGCCTAGTGTCACAAATTCCTTTCCTTGCTAAAGTGATTGAAAGATGTGCCTGCACTCAACTTCAATATTATTTTGAAACTAATAAGTTGTATGCATCTACACAATCCGCTTACAGGTCAAATTTTAGTACAGAAACTGCACTTCTTAAGGTTCAAAATGACCTTCTTCGAGCAACTGATGAGCACAAAGAAACCCTCATGGTTCTTCTCGACTTTAGTGCAGCATTTGATACTATCGACCATGCGCTGTTCCTGGAAAGACTTCACTCGCGTTATGGTTTGACTGAAACAGTTGTTGCTTGGTTTTCATCCTACCTCAAAGACCGGAAGCAGTCTGTTGTCATCGATAACTGTACATCTGAATGCCACACTGTGGTGTTCCGCAGGGATCGGTCATTGGTGCACCAGCGTTCACATTTTACACCTCTCCAATCAGTGACATTATATCTGCACATCACCTTAATCACATGATGTACGCGGATGACATTCAAATATACATCGATTTCACACCATCAGAGACTTTGAGTGCCATTCAACGCTTAGAAGCCTGTGTTGCTGATGTCAAGTCCTGGGCCACTAATAACAAACTAAAATTTAATGATAGTAAAACAGAAATTCTTCATATAAGTTCTCGTTTTCAAAAGTGAAACCCCACTCCGCCAATAAAAATTGGGGACGTCTACGTGAAACCAGTTGAAAAAGCAAGGAACCTTGGCGTTATTTTCTCCAAGCACCTCCAGATGACAGATCAAATTGGCAAAGTTATCAGGGCTGGATGGGCTGGAGTTCACAAAATTGGTCATCTCCGGAAATACCTTGATCAACCAACATCAGAAAAGCTAGTTCATGCCTTTATCACCTCACACATCGACTATTGTAACAGCTTACTAACTGGATCCCCCGACACAGATGTCTCAAGACTACAACGTTTACAAAATGCTTCCGCTCGCATCATAACTCGCACCAAACGCCATGATCATATATCTCCAATTCTTCATAACCTTCACTGGCTGCCTGTCCACCTTCGAATACGTTTTAAGTTACTCCTGCTCATGTACAAATGCATGAACGGTCAAGCTCCCAGCTATCTACAAGAACATGTCATTCCATACACACCAACTCGTCAACTTAGGTCAGCTACCCACAACCTCGTCGTCCAACCCAAGGTTCTCTCCCGGTCATATGGTGAGCGCAGCTTCTCCTTCATCGGTCCTTCTCTCTGGAACGCTCTCCCAAACCGGATTAAAAACTCTCCTTCTGTTGACTCTTTCAAAATCAACCTTAAATCGTATCTCTTCCAAGAACATTTTCAGTCATAGCTCAAACATGGACTCTATCTACAACTTTCTTCTCAAAGCGCTTAGAGGCTGGACTGCAGTAGGCGCTATACAAATATGTTATATTATTATTATCCCTTCCGAGATTGACAGTATTTCCTGCCGTAACAAAATATTTTCCAGCACAGCTGTTGGCAGAGTAGACTTGCAAACAAAGGGCATTTTCCAGAGATCAGACGGTATATACAAATGATGCACAGGCTTGAGTGGATCGGTAAGAATTGGATGCACGAGTTTAACTTTGGAATGGTCGCGAGTGGGTTTTAGACCATTTCCAAAGTTAAAAGAGTGCAGACAATTCTTACCGATCCACGAAATATGCCTGTGCAGCATTTGTTTTATAAAATGGCCGCAAACAATACGAAAATCAAACTAAAGTGAGCCATGCATCAGTAAAATGCCTCAGTAAAAGTAAAATGCATCAGTAAAAACTTTTACACGCTAATTGACCAATCAGAGTGCAGGGATTCTTCTACCCATTTTATAATTATCATTCTCACCTTCTTGACACCTGCCATGTAGTCATAGATGGTGCCGTCTGCAGGGTACTCGCACAGGTTGTAACCAATCCCGTATTTGAATTGCGGACCACCGGCCTTGGCCATTGCCTCCGCTAGCCCCAGCTGAACAGCACTGTTTACAATCACTCTCTTTGACTTCCTCGATGAAGAGTCTGAACAAAATAGAAAATGTAAGAACAATTTAAAAATTCAGAAATGATTTTATAGTGAAAAAGAAATACAAGGGGGCCCAGGCCATAAATTCTCAGCTTTTTCATGGAGAAAAATGGGTGCAAAAGGGTGCAATTTCAATGCATGCAGGCTCAAAAAGTCTCCCCCCGAAAAAAGAAATCATATTTTTTTTCTTTAAATATTTTATTCATTATTTCTCTTTTACTTCAGAGATGATAACCTTCCGAGAGTAGGTAGCTTTGTGGGTAAATCATATCAGTGTCTCTGATCACTAATTTAAAATTATATATTCATACAATCCTGAAGTTCCACGAAAATGCAAAGCTTTCATAATTGGTAAAATGATAGTTAGGCAAGTCTTGCCTAGTTTTTGAAATCCCCCTTCTTTTTTTTTAGATTCCAACAAATTCCCATGATATGTGGAACACCAGTTTCCTTTTGCCAATCAATTGTAAATGATCTAGCTTCACTTACCTGCAAATGGTATGTAGATTTGCTGAATCCCAGAGTGAAAAGAAACAAATGCGTCAAATTTGTATGCACTTGATAGATCTCTATAGACCTCACCTTCCGGCTCTGAAAACAAATAATTCAACAACAAAAATTTAACCTGGGCAATAAAGGCAAGACAGGTTAAAATTTAAACATAAATAAAATATGAACATCTGTTTCACCCAGCATACATTTAATCCAAAATATCAGGTTGATTTTCTTGAGGCTTGAGCACTACCATCAATTTGAAATGGTGTTGGCATCACATGTAGAAGGACAAATACAAATATTGCAGATTCAAAATACTCCATAATCAGGTTTTAAATTGATGGCAGGCATTATGAGCCAACCATAAATGACAAACTATTACAGATAAACCCGTCTTAGCAGCCACCCGTCTATAGCGGTCCACCAAAAGTGATTCTCTCTACAGGGAAAAAATGTAATGGAACCTGTATATAGAAGTCACCTGTCTACAGCGGCCACTTTTCTTGTTTCCTGAACCCTAACCCTACATGTAGGTGGTCACTATACACAGATTTGATTATACTTTAGAAGCATGTTCATACCTGAATGAGGGTATGATCCCCTGTACTCCTCATCCTTGGGATCACCAGAGCTGCCAGGACCGCCAAAGTTCCACTGGAAGTTCCTGTCCAGGTCTACTCCGACACCTGTACCTCTCCAGCAGTAGTTGGACGTCCTCTCGATGTAATGCCTTCCGTCAGGGTTTGCCATGACGATGATGAAGACGTCCAGCCCCGAAAGAGTCCTCCGGGTAAATATATCATCAGGGCTGTTTGGCGTTGCGGACAGCCCCCAGACAATCCGCTTCAGTAGATGGATAAGGCTCTCTACGGGGAAGAACTCTCGAGCGTGTTCGCCAAACGATAGCAGGAGGCGTGGTCTGATGTTCGAGACTCCATGCGCCTTGCTTTGGAACGAGGTCCGCGGACTGGAAAAGTTTGTCATGCGGAGGACGTGCTGTGGCACGTCGGAGCGCGACTTGAAGCTCAGGTCTAGGCTGAAGTAACCTGGATACTTGGCAGCAAGGTCCGACACAAACTGGCTAATGGACGACACATTGTGATAGTTTTTGTAGTTGGGCAAGTACACCTCTGTTCTCGGTTCAACATTTCCCGCATTCGCAAGATGGGCGAGCATCAGAAGTGGAATAATATAATACAAGCAGTTTCTCATCAGCAAATTGTATACCATCGCAGTTTTCATTTTTGTTGGATTCGATTTTCTGTCCCCCATCTTCCTTTCAGTATATACACTTCACAACATTGAACATTGATGCTAGCATTGTTGAAAACATCTGTGACTAATATTAACCAGTATGTCGATGAGCAGAAACTGGGAGATTCTTGGCAACTGACAAGAGCTGGAAACAAGAGCTGGGGACAAGGGGGAAAATGAAAGGGAACATCATGACATTGAAGAATGTTATGTGTAGTCAGGTGTAGCAGCTGAAGTGCCGAACCTTGACATTTTCAAATTATAATGCCAAGGCCAAAAAAAAAAATTTGTTTGATTGGCGTAACGGGCAACTAAAAATTAGGGTAGATCGGTCGGGATTTTTTTTTTTTTTTTTTTTTTTTTTTTTGTCAGCACAAATACACAAAAACACACACATAACACATCGAAATTCCAAATTCTATTGCAATTTTTAAATTTTTTTAATTATTTTTTTAATTTTATTTTTTTAAAAATAAAATTCAGAAAAAACCTCTAGGGTCGGCGTGCATTAGGTATTTAATGCACGCCGGTATTTTTAGGGTCGGGCGGGTTACGCCAATCCAACAATTTATTTTTCATGGCCTAATGAGTAATGCACTAATGGTTGACCTACACTCAGCCTCGGGTAAAACAGAAATAATCATATGTTAACGACATGACCTACATGTCCGGTCCAAACCAATCTGCTATTCTACTATGAACAGCGGTGTGGGCTATTCTGCATGCATGGCAATGTATTGTATTTGCACATGCCCTACGCTTGCAAAGAGGCAAACTAACACATTCACTGCTTATCTTCTAATTCAAATAAACATATAAATAAGTGACAAATACTGACAAGTGACAAATTATATTCAAGAATTTTTTTTAAATATCTCAGTTGTATCATTAAAGGGGACCACCAGGCAGAGGACAACACATTATTATATGTTTTGGTACCGTTTTGTGATATCAAATAGATACCCAACATTTTGCAAAGGGTTGTGTAATTCATAAACAAAGCAATTAATTTCCACCACTTACGGAACCACGGCTATCTCGTGGTTCCACACGGGCCAGGCATTTGCGAGTGCGCCAATGCAATTCACACGTACGTCAATAGAATCCCGGATGATTCGTTCACTCTGCATAGAGCGCCGCTGGCTCTGCTCGCATAATAGTCTGCGCATTCAGACCGCATGACCGCATGGCTGAGAATGGTGATGCGTTTTCCAATTATATATTTTTTCTGAAAACATATTTTTGTGAACTTATTGAAGGAATGGAATACTAAAGATGTTACCTTTCTATAAAAAGATTATTATTTTTGGGTGGTGGTACCCTTTAATTGTACCAAAAAGCGATGTCAGTGTGGTCATATCATGGCCGACAGTAAAAGACTGCAATTAAATGTGAAAGAGGCGGCGCTAATGTGCTTTCGTACTCCTTTTCCTAACCCTAACCCTAACCCTAACCCTAACCCTAACCCTATTCCCTAACACGTAGCCATTAGGGTTAGGGTTAGGGGTTAGGGTTAGGGTTAGGGGTAGGATTAGGAAAAGGAGTACGAAAGCACATTAGCGCCAAAGAGGCCATGGAAAAGATAGATTTGTCTATCTACCGAGTACTGTTCACTCTGGGAAGAAATTAGTGTTGAAATGACATGAATCTGGCCATTAATATTTATCAGTTTGACTTGTTAGTTAAACAAGAAAATGTTTCAGATAGTGAGATACATCAAATCCTCAGAATATGAGGAGGATTTTTGCGCTTGTTTTTATTTTTTTTAATGTATTTTTGTTGATCCTAAACCATGGCATTGGAAAAACAAGACATTTTTGTGCGTGAATTCTCAATCAATGTATTGTCATGACAATATAAATTGAATACACCTAGGGCCTACCGACAAAAGACAAAAGACAAAAGAGGCCCTGAAAACGATAGATTTATCAGTCTACTGTCTGATCTAACATAACTTGAATTTGAAGAGTTGATGCCTAGGTAATAGGTTTAGGGGAAAACAAGAATACTCACATTACTGGCACCTCCTAAATGGCAATGATGTGACAGAACAGCTGTACTATAAATCTTGTGCGTGCTTGAATTGCAGCAAACTACTAGGGATAATTGCGATATACGCTAGCGCTAGCGGTACGTTGGCCGGGAAGTGCCGGGGAGGTCGAGGGCGGCAGGAGAGTAGCAGTCGTGTAGTTCAGCTGCGCCGCTGCTGTCCGAACATAGCTCACCAAAATGTACCATCCAATCAACGTTGAGGGCGGCAAACATATTAACGCGCTCTGCAGCTGCATGTATGCAAGATACCCAAAAAAGAGAAACCATTGATTGATTGATTTGATGTTTTATTGTCCAAATTCATTAGCATTATAGAGCATCAGCATTTT
>JBAMJV010012390.1:0-36365 GCA_037951105.1 Echinarachnius parma | reverse complement strand
CATCCACAAAATCAGGGAAAGCAGCTGGAATTGATGGAATCTACCCAGAATTCCTGAAGAACCTTGGACCAAAAGGCCGCGGCTGGCTGGCCTCATTCTTCACCTACATCCACTCTTCCGGAGTTATCCCGAAGGCTTGGAGAGAAGCTAAAGTGATTGCGATCATTAAACCAGGGAAACCTGCGAACGACCCTGCAAGCTACCGTCCCATCTCTCTTCTGTGCACGTCCTACAAATTGTTCGAGCGTCTCCTTCTGGCCAGGCTTAGCCCATTGGTAGAACCTGTGCTACCAAAGGAGCAAGCAGGCTTCAGACCAAAAAGGAGCTGTTCCGACCAAGTCCTCGCCCTCACAACCTTCATCGAGGCAGGATATCAGCGCGCCCTCAACACGGGTGTGGCACTGATTGACCTCTCATCAGCCTACGACACTGTATGGAGACATGGCCTGCTGCTCAAAGCCTCCCGCATCTTCAAGTGTCAGACAACCATGCGCATCCTCGCTTCCATACTCAGCAACAGAAGATTCAGAGTTTCACTTGGAGGACAAACAAGCACGGCTAGAACCCTCAACGACGGCCTCCCTCAAGAATCTGTCTTGGCCCCGATGCTTTTCAACATCTATGTAAGTGACATGCCGGAGACCACTTCCAGGAAATTTGCATATGCAGATGATCTTGCATTAGCTACCCAATCCACCGATTTCAACGTACTTAGCACAACCCTCACCGAAGACATGAAGAAGATGGAGGATTACTTCACCTACTGGCGCCTCCGTCCCAATCCCAATAAGACTACAACCACTGCCTTCCACCTCAGTAATCGACAAGCGAAAACAGAACTGAATGTCACATTCTGTGGCAAAACAGTCAAGCATGAAGAGTTCCCCAAATACCTTGGAGTTACCCTGGACCGCAGCCTCACCTATCGTGAACATCTCAAGAGGGTTTCTGGAAAACTGAAGACCAGAGTCAACATTATCCGGAAGCTTGCAGGAAACAGCTGGGGTTCAGGCACACAAACACTTCGAACAACCTGTATAGCACTAGTGTACTCTGTTGCAGAGTACTGCTCACCAGTGTGGACAGAGAGCTGCCATACCAAGAAGGTAGATGTCATTTTGAACTCAGCTATGAGAATAATTACTGGCACCCGTAAGTCAACAACTCTTCAATGGCTACCTGCTCTCTCCCACATCGCTCCCCCTGGAGTACGCAGACAGGAGATAATGCGCAAGGAACTACACCGCACCTCCACCAACCCAGACCTACCTATCCACGAGGACCTAGGAAACCTACCCAACATGCGCCTTAAATCACGGACACCCTTCTGGACTTCTGCAAAGTCTCTAGAAGAGTTTGACCTAAAAGGAGAATGGCGCAAAACCTGGGCGGAATCCGACTTCCCTAATCAAGACCTTGTACAGGACCCTACGTCAGAGCCAGCAGGCTTCAACCTCCCCAGAAAGCAATGGGTGACTTTGAACAGGATAAGAACACTCCATGCAAGGTCAGCCCATCATCTCCATCGATGGAAAATGAAAGACAGCCCTGCATGTGACTGCGGGAATCCAGACCAGACAGTGCAGCATGTGGTAAATGACTGCCCTCTCCGACGTTTCCCTGATAGTTTTGAGGGGATTCATCAGACAACAGATGCTGCTCTGACCTGGCTGAGAAACCTAGACTTGAATTTATAAAATGTGCATATATGTCATACGAAACAAACAATAGAGTGTAATTGAATAATTTGGATGTAACAAATCCTGGGTGAATACCACCTGACCAGGCTGACCTAATGGGGCCTCATCACATGATCAGATCATGTGACCCATGTTGCTTGCTACTTGTTGTGGCGTCGTCGTATAAGATTGTTGACATTGGCACTACAGAAATGGGACATCCTGTGACATATCACACATCAGTGGCGTAGACAGGTTCTTACACCTGGGGGGGATGATTTGCCATCACCGGACCGAGACCAATTTTTTCGCGCCCGAGACCACCTGCCAAAAATTTTCGAGACCGAGGAAATTGCTTGAAAGTCCTCTCAGTTGGGGGGGGGGGGGGGGGGCGGTGGGGCTCGTCAATTTATTTACCGAGGGCTGGGGCAGAGCCGAATAGGGATGGTTTGGTCCCGGTTCGGGAGGGGGTATCCCCCTACCACGGAGAAGATTTTGCATTTATATGCTTGAAATGGTGCAATTTCGAGACCAGGCGCGCCGGAAGCAAATTTGAATTTGGGGGAGGGCAAAACATAAGGAGGCTCACGATTTTATGTGTGTAAGGGCACATGTCCAACCACACTCACAGGGCTGCTAACCTAGAGCCAGATGTGAGAGTGAGACATTGCGAGGGAGTGAAGCGACTGAGCGGGGGGAGGGTGTGGGAGGGGGGTGTCTCCCCTCCCACGGGAGGAAGCTTTTGCATTTTGGACTTGAATTGGTGCAATCTGGTGCTTACCTGGAAAGGAAATTCGGGCTTAACATTGACTGTAACTGGGAAAGCGTGTTATGATTTGATCGACCATAAATTTTGCATCCAAGATCATTAAGATGGTCGATACCAGGCGCGCCGGAAGCAATTTTGAATTTGGGGGCAAAAACCTAAGGGGGCTCACGATTTTATGTGTGTAGGGGCTCATGTCCAACCACACTCACAGGGCTGCCAACCTAGAGCCAGATGTGAGAGTGAGACACTGCGAGGGAGCGAAGTGACTGAGCGGGGGGAGGGTGTGGGAGGGGGGTGTCCCCCCTCCCACGGTAGGGAGCTTTTGCAATTTTGAACTTGAAATGGTGCAATCTGGTGCTTACCTAGGGCAAAAACATAAGGGGGCTCACGATTTTATGTGTTTAGGGGCTCATGTCCAACCACACTCTCAGGGCTGCCAACCTAGAGCCAGATGTGAGAGTGAGACATTGGGAGGGAGCGAAATGACTGAGCGGGGGGAGGGTGTGGGAGGGGGGTGTCCCCCCTCCCACGGTAGGGAGCTTTTGCAATTTTGGATCTGGGAAAGCGTGTTTAGATTTGATCGACCATAAATTGTAAATATATTTTCACGAAGAAAACAAATAATTGACACCACTAATAAATATGTACCCCAACACACACACACACACATATTATTTATATTTTAGTGTCATACACAGTTTCAACATAAACCATATGCCACAATACCATTATGTATGATCCAACAACATAGCCTATAGCCAAGAATGAATCCCGAGGGGCGAACCTACCGAGGGCTGGGGCAGAGCCAAATAGGGAGGGTTTGGTCCCGGTTTGGGAGGGGGTATCCCCCTACCACGGAGAAGATTTTGCATTTATATGCTTGAAATGGTGCAATTTCGTGCACGTCACACAAGCAGCCAGAGCAATGCCAGCCTGCACTGGAACTATACGTGGCCCGGTATACAGACCAAAAATACTCACCCCTGACCATACGCAAGTTACACAACAAACTGAGATAATCTGTTCTCGCGCGAAGCGCGAGGCAAAAAATGAAAGTTGATGTATACATTACCCTTTTTAACGTTAGAATTAACAAGTCTTAGCTCATACAATTTATGTTTTCTTTCCTACTCGTATACAGCTACACACAAACAAATATATCCTTCCCTAAAACCTGGGGGGGATGATTGTACATGTCATCCCCCCCACCTTGTGAGGTGGGGGGGATGCATCCCCCTCATCCCCCCCGTTGTCTACGCCCCTGTCACACATACATGGCCTCAAAGTTCAACATTATTATTAGAGACATAGCTATTAAGCCCTCCACCCCTTCTCCGAGATTTCTTACCCCTCACTGTTAGTTAGCTATTAAGCCCTCCACCCCTTCTCCGAGATTTCTTACCCCTCACTTGTTGTTAGCTATTAAGCCCTCCACCCCTTCTCCGAGATTTCTTACCCCTCACTTGTTAGTTAGCTATTAAGCCCTCCACCCCTTCTCCAAGATTTCTTACCCCTCACTGTTAGTTAGCTATTACGCCCTCCACCCCTTCTCCGAGATTTCTTACCCCTCACTGTCAGTTGTAAGGAAAATAAATAAATAAAAACAATACAAATTACATACATAGACAAATTAATTAAATTATTAATTAATAAACAAACAAATTAATGAATAAAAACCAAAATGGATGGATACATAACAAATGCTACCCCCGCCCCACCCCCCGGCCTCACCCCTCATGGTCAACATGGTCCCTTTCTTTGACCCCACTCATAAATTGATGCTAGCTGCGCCACTTCATATTTACTCACACTCCGAGCCAAGGCTGTTACCGAGACCCCGACACATACACCTAGCTGTGACCCGCATTCCACAGGCCCATCAATATACTATCACGTCTGCAGGCCTAGGAATATGACCCCTTTCATTACCAACGCAGAGGTACATTATCATCACGTTGTGTGGCGTACGCACTCCATAGACGATGGTTGGTTGGAATTGGTGTTTGATCATCGACTGCCAACACATTCATTGTATACAATGTACAATCTGACCATGTACACATTTCATGCACAATATCCTGGCTACGTCAGTGTAGGATTTTCAAGGGGGGTGTGTAGTTTACAAAATCAGGACCGAGACAAAGACCACTGGTTGAGTCGTCTAAGGGGTGTGGAGTGGGGGGTGTTAACAAGACCGATCATTGCCCGAGACCACTGGTTAAGGGGCATAAACAAGACCAATCATTGCCCGAAACCACTGGTTTAGGGGCGTTAACAAGACTGATTGTTGCCCGAGACCACTGGTTTAGATGGCCAAGACCGATAAAAAGTCCGCCTTTCTGAATTTGGGGGGAGGTGGGGGGGGGGGGGGGGGGGGCTGGGGGTGCGTACGCATCCAATGCACCCCCCTGGCTAGGAGCCTGCACAGACAATGCATGGTTGGGTTTTTACACATCGACTGTCTACCCATGCATCGTTTATGTACACTGTCGTAGCCAGGATATTGTACATAAAGTGCCAGGTAAATGGTTTTAGGCAAGTATGACCATTAAGATCGTAGATTTGTTCATTACTATGCATCAAGGTAATGTTTTTCTTTGTTTAGGCCTCCAAATTCAGGTTTTAGGTCACCAGAATTTGACAAATCTGTTTTTCTTAATTTTGGGGAAATAAAAAAGAAAAAAAGTTAAAAGTGATCCATTAACTTTGTACCAACAAAAATTTCAACCAAAATCACTTGGAGCTTTCCCACTTCTCTCATACCTTATTGTTTGGCTTATAGTAACAGAAGAATGAAATGGGTTTTAATTTTTGTCTCCATAATCATGTTTATATTTAAGAGTGAATTTGAGAGGGTTTATAGATGGTTTCCGACCGTAGTCACGCGTATCTTAACTAGGATGCTTAATCGTCCATAGTATCCGAATTTGGATACTTCACGCAATCGATCGGGATCAAATCAGACATTGATTTTCTCTGCTTTCACTTGGAAAATATTATTCCTTTTCTATGAAAATCTCACATATTATTCTCAAGAATCTCAAGAATGAAATTGGTATATGATTGAAGTCTCAAAAATCACTTTTGGGGGAAAATATAAAGTTAATGTATCACTTTAATTTCTAGCACTGGCTAAATTACTGCTCACTACATACAAAGTCATTTAACAGTTGAGTCTCCGACACACCTTCATATAATCATAAAATGGTTGGATATTACTATCCCTTTAATATTCTATGAAACGTACGTATCAACTGTTATCATTCATTGATAATTGCAACATTTGTTTCATTTGACAAACTTTTTTCAAAGAAAATATATTAAGGATGAGGACCGTCAGAAAAACTGGCTAGTCAGATTATAAGGGGGTGTTGACTGCCTTTTCTGGTCTAAATAGTTCTTTTTCAGTATGTATATGTACATTTAGGAGTTTGAAACTATAGCTTATTCATCAGTATTGAAATACAAAATCAGGCGAAACATTTTCTTACTGATGTGTTACAAATCAGATGCCAGTATTTCATGAATGAAATAATATATATATATATATATATACAGTGAAAACTCATTATAACAAGCACATTGGGTCTATTAAATTTACCTCGTTTTATCAGATATATCTTGTATCAGGGCCTAAAAACAATAACAAATACATAGAACCAGGACCTGTGAAATTACCTCGCTATATCGGGTACCTCGTTACAACAGAGCTCATTATAAAGAGGTTCCACTGTAGTTATATTATTCTATACTTTGGAGATTTCTATAGATTTGTAGACCTATATACACTACTCAAACAAAGTTAAGGACCACTTTTAATTTTGTGTATACTTTTTATATGAGATATTTTACTCCTGAATGACCTCAAACACACTGTAATCAATTTTACATGTGGTTCAGTTGTTGCATAATGTCTCTTGCATCATTTTTTTTTTACTCCCAATGAGAACACCATCTAGACAAACAAAAAATGAAAAAAATTCCAGCGTTGGGCTCCCATTTAATATTACTGGCCCTGGGGGGTGTTTCACAAAGATCCTAAGTTGAACTTAACTCTAAGTTGGACTTAACTATTATGGAAAGCCATTTTTAGCGTTATAATACAATATATTCAAAAGCAACAACGCAAGAATTTAAGACTTTTCATAAATGTTGCATCAAGAACATGAAATCTCGTTGATAATAGAAAATATTAATGGTTTTAATCAATATTTTTTGTCTTTGAAAAAGGACATTTACAACAATTTTTCAAAGAAACTAATGGCTTTCCATACTTTTTAAGTCCAACTTAGAGATAAGTTCAACTCAGGATCTTTGTGAAACACCCCCTGGTGTGCAGGGTGCATCTAATCCATATTCCCTTAGCAGCATTATATCCTGGCAGCCCGATACGGGTACATACATTATATCAAAATAACAATGAACAGGGAACATGTATGAAGCTCGTTTTCAGTCTTCATGTTTAAATGTGATGTGAATAATTGTTTATTCCCCCATTACGGAGAACAGCTCATACATTTGTTATTAAACATCTTTATCAAATTCATTAACCATCTATTTAAACATTCCCATCATGTACACATCTATATCCTTTTTCTTCTTCTTCCAATGAGTGGACAGCTGCAATTTTGATAGAATTATCTTCCCGAGCCCGTATTCATAAAACCCTGCTAGCTTAGTTACATGCTAAATCTATTTCACATCATACAGTCGAGTGAGAAACAAGCAATTTTCATAGGTCCTTATTAGGGCAAGCTGGGTTAGCCTTAGGTACCTACTAAGATAACCCTATATAGTTTAAAGGGGTCCACCAGGCAAAGAACAACACATTATTATATGTTTTGGTACCATTTTGTGATATCAAATAGATACCCAACATTTTTCAAAGGGTTGTGTAATTCATAAACAAAGCAATTAATTTCCACCACTTACGGCACCACTGCTATTTCCTGGTTCCATACGGGCCAACCATTTGCGAGTGCGCCAATGCTATTCACGCGTACGTTTGTAGACAATAGATTCCCAGGCGATTCGTTCGCTCTGCACACAACGCAATTCACCGCACACATCGCAGTCTTTGCAATTCAGACCGCATGAACGCATGCTTTAGAATGGTGATGCGTTTCCAATTATTTTTTTTTTCTTTCTGGAAACATATTTTTGTGAAATTATTGATGGAATGGAATACTAAAGATGTTACCTTTCTCTAATAAGAATATTATTTTTGGGTGGTGGTACCCTTTAACTACAGGATACTTAACCATGCCATCCAAAATGGACTAATAGCATAAAACTAAGCTAGCACAGTTTTATGAATATGGGCCCAGAAAATATTTCTCATGTATCTATGTAAATCTCTTTCATGATAAATCTGTATTTTGAGTTGGCATTTTTGACTAACCTAATGACTCTCATTTACCACACTGGATCAGCACCGTCTTAGAAGTCTTTGATGATAGTGTAGGTAGAAGAGCAGTTTATGTAATCACCATGGTAACAATAATAGGATCAATTTATATAGCTCCTATAATATGTAAAGGTACCATCTCTTGACAATTTCCACTACTACCACAACCTTAGGTATACTATGCCAGCCTGCACACAAAATGTGCCTCATCTCGACTCCCTGGGGAGTATTCCTTCCCAGCAGGTCTTTGACATTGAGAAGACCTATCACCTGATCCACAAGTATTAATGGTCTGGTTGGAGAGCCTTAACATGGATTAAATGTCTCGCTGAAGGACAAATGTGATGGGCATAATCTGGTTTAGAACCCACGACCTCATGACTTGAAGGTGCATACCCTACCACTCCTGCCATACAATGTAACACAGAGGTCCTTCAGGTGAATCTGCCTCCTGTCACCGAGGACCTGATCCATCTGCTCTGAGAGCAGTGATGCGGATTTAATGTCTTGCGATGGGCATACTCTGGTTTAGAACCCACAACCTCATGATGAGACGGTGCATGCCCTACCACTCTTGCCATACAACGTAACACCGAGGTCCTTGAGGTGCATCTACCTCCTGTAACAATTATGCCCACAAGTCAACGTCTACAAGTATTAATGGTCTGGTCGGAGAACAGCGATGTAGATTAAAAGTCTTCCTGAAGGACAAACGCGATGGGCATACTCTGGTTTAGAACCCATGACCTCATGACTGGAAGTTCCATGCCCTACCACTCTTGCCACACAATGTAACACAGAGGTCCTTCAGGTGAATCTACCTCCCGACACCGACGACCTCTTGAACTCCTGGACATACTGCTCCATGAAGATCCTGCAACAGAAAGACACACAAATAAGAAAATAAGTTAGTAAACGGATCTCATTCAAAAGGGATGCCTCTGCCATTGCACAAATTTTTAGCGAGCCCAAATTAACTTGCACTGAATTAATTCATTAAATTCAAGTTTGATGGTTATGTCAACATGTCTCAAGATTACAAGTTATTTTTGCATATATGAGCCCTTTGACCTTTGACCTTGTGACCCCAAAATCTAGCCAGCTCATTGGCTCCACAAGACACAAATAGGTACCAAGTTTGATGGTACTTTATTGACTGGTTCTTGAGATATCGCAACATTTTCCAAGTTAGTTTTGCGTATATGGGCCATTCTTTGAAAAGTGAGACTTTTTTGAATTTTGTTTCCATTTTGGGAAAGATCAATGTCCAAAGTTTCATGAGAAATATGTTTTACATTGAATTAAGACATTTTCATACTCATTTGCATAAATTGACATATTTCAATAATAAAAAAAAATAATCTTAACTCAGAAAATAATCAAGATATCAAAAGGATATTAATTTTAAAACGGAGGCATTTACAATCAAAATCAAAATCTCACCTGGCTCTCTCAGCCATTTCATTGCCACTCCAGCGAGGGCTGTAGGGATAGTTGGCGACGCTGGCTTTGTAGGCTTGTCCAGAGGGAAGCGTGTGGTAGACCGACTGGAACACAAACTCAGGCTGCTCTCTGGGAAAGAAGTTTGGTATCTTTACTGGAAGATAAAAGTGAAAGTATAATCAAATATATTTCAGAGCAAGTAAGTCCAAAGCATATAATTGTTATATGCTTATATTATGCCATATTATATTATTTCAAAGGGTTTGTTTAAAGTGATCCATTAACTTTGCCTAAATTCAACTAAAATTACTTGAATCTTTGACACTTCTCTTGTACCTTGTTGTTTGGCTAAAAGAAGAATGAAATGGGTTCTGATTTTTCAAATGTCTCCCTAATTTTAAAGCGTCTGTAAAGGCTTTCGACTGTAGTCACTTGTATCCGAAGTAGGATGCTAAATTCTCCATTGCATTCAAATTTGGATACTTCAGACATCGATAAACTCTTTTTTTTTTCACTAGGTAAACATCATTCCTTTTCTATGAAAATCTCACATATCATTCTCAAGAATCTTACAATGATATTGGTATATGATTGAAGTCACAAATATCACTTTTGGGGAAAATATAAAGTTAATGGATCACTTTAAGATGCTGGCTTTGTAATGTTGCCCTAAAAAGTAGAACAAATTTTGACCAAAAGAAACTTTCCCTTCATTATATTTTGAATTAGTTTTGCTGATTTTGCTTGCCATTTTGGGGCAGCTACTCTGCTTGTTTTCCCCACAATCCAGGCCCTAATCTTACTGTCACTTGCTCCGAGGTTTTATATACATGAAAAAATGAAAATAAAAAAATTCAACCACAAATAGTACAAAACTTACTGTGAAGCATGAAGAAAAACTCTTGCAGCTCAAAGAGAAATGAAGCCTTGCTGAACCCTTCTGCATCATACTCCAAGACAGAACTGTAAAAAACACAAACAAATTACAGACAATGATCAATCATGCCATAAATCCCTTCCAGCATCAAAAGTCAAAGAGGTTTACTTTTTTTTTAAAGGATATAGTAACATTGTCCAAATCCACAAAACTTAATTAGAAATCTAGGTTCTCGCATACTGTGTTGTATCTATATTACCAAAAGAAATATGGAACAGGTTTTTGTTTTTCACATTTCCCTTTTGTTAAAAAGAAGTGTTCAGATTTTTAACTATCCACTGGATAGTCATAACTGTGTACAAAGTCAGTGCAATGAGTTAGGAAATATCACTTTGCATCTTTGCTCATTACTCCATTTAACATGAATTTTTTACACAATACTCAGAGGACATATAAAATCACAAAACTACACATTTTACCAACCATTCATCCCTTTCTGCACATGCCAATAAAGTTACTAGATCCCTTTAATGATCACCTCATAAAAAACATATCTTCTTTCAGGATCTATTAAAGGTGATGAACTAAAACTGCCACAAAAGAATTGTGCATTTTATTGACTATGCACTGAATTCAATGCAATATACTTAATGCATTTTACTCAAAGCCAAAAGCTGAACTAAGATTGACTTTACAATCCTTTGTCAAGTTTAAGAATAAAGCCAACTCAACCCCCTGACAAATTCTAACAATGGATATTGAGTAATTAGTTACCCAAAATGAATAACAAATACTGAAGTATTGTCAAAGCATGAAAAAGCATTTGAAATGCCACATCAAAACAAGAAAAATGGATTGTCTTCCAAATGAATAATTAACATGAAGTTTTATTCCCCCGAAAAATTAAAGAGATCCAAATCAAAATGACAAAGAGGGCGGAGTTACGTAGAGTTCATACTTGTCAAAACTTTACAAATGAGTAATGAATGTCTGTAACACATTACACTACTTAAGTCTTCGAAGGAAAATAACATTTTGATTTATGCATTCTACTGTTGAAAATACATTTTTTTTTAAATGCAGAAAGGCTTTAAAATGACTTTTGTTATCAAACAATAGGGGCTCACTGCCATAGACTGCATTTACTGTAAATAATGAAGACCCCCCCCCCCCCTCCCCCTCTCCAGCCACAAACAAAAAAAAGTTCAAATAAATACAATTAACTTACTAAGTATAATGGCACCACAAATCACATCATCAGATGATGCAAGGCATAAACAGATTATTGAATTTAGTGTTTGAAAGATGATACATTTATTAATCGACCCCCTCCCCCTGTCAATCAGGACAACACAACTTTGTTCCAGAAATAAAAGTGAACAAAATATGCAGGGTCTCAGGGCCATAGAGCCCCCATAAACTTGCATTGAGTTCAATGCAAAACCAATTTTAGAGTGCTATTATCATGCAGGCAAGCTTGAAGAGGATACCCTGAAAATCAATATTATTTTTGGTTTATCCCTGGAGTATTACTTATCTGCAAAAAGGGCTCAACAAAGTTGCAATGAACTCTTTCCTCTACTGGTACCCTTTCACCACTTTAATATTATGAAGAATGGATCCATTAATCACATTCTAAGATTCAAGACACAAACGTATTATTTTTGTATTGAGTGCTATATGCATGCATGCAAGCTTGAAGAGAATACCCTGAAAATCAATAATATTTTTGTTTTTTTCTCTTGAGTAACTTACCTGCCGTAATGGCTCAGCAGAGCTGCAATGAACTCTTTCCTCTACTGGTACCCTTTCACCACTTTAATATTATGAATAATGGATCCATACATCACATTCTATGATTCAAGACACAAACGTATTATTTTTTATTGAGTGCTATTTTCATGCAGGCAAGCTTGAAAAGAAGACCCAGAAAATCAATATTATTTTGTTTTCTTCCCTGGAGAAACTTACCTGCCGTAATGGCTCAGCAGAGCTGCAATGAACTCCTTCCTCTTCTGGTACCCTTTCACCACTTGCTCAACCTACACGAGTAAACAAAACAACAACAACATTCACCAAATTAAAATATATTATGAGGTAACTGACCAGAAATGTATATTATAAACGTAAATGAGCAACGAAAATAGGGCTTCCCCAGGATTTGAACCCGAGACCTCTGTATTGCTAGACCAGTGCTCTACATACTGAGCTAGAAAGCTCCTGTTATGGTTTGTTTTCGTCCCTGAAACCCTAGCCATCACACTCACAGGCATTGAAAGGGGTTTCAGTGACAAACAAACCATCTCAGATCTATGCTTTCTAGCTCAGTTGGAGAGCCTCCTTAGCAACTACTAGGTCATTTTTTTTGTTTTTGGGGGGGGGGGGGGCTTGCCTGGCATTGTTTAGAGCCATTACCCATTATGTTGAATAGATGTGATGTCACACTCCAGTGGAAAAGACCACTTATCTGGACACCCTAGGAAGCAAATTGCAAGCATTTAAAATGACCCTACTCATAAAGGCCACCTGCTTATATAGGCCACCTAATTAAAGGTACTCTATATACAGACCACCTACAAATAAAGATCATTAGCCCCTTGCCTACGGGAATCGAGTGGGCTATGTACAAAGTCTATGGGTATTTCAGAATCTCGAAGGCAACAGGTTTAATATTGACTCCCTAGGAAGCATTATAGGTACTCTATAAAGACTACCTGCCTATACAGATCATTAATATTGACTTCTTAAGAAACACTTTGGGTGTAAATGCTCTTCTCAATGCCCATGAGCTGCTTAGAAGAAATGTTCCCAAGGGAGTGGAGTTGTTGCACACAATGAGTGTGGGCTGGCATTGTATCCTGTGACCCAGGTACTAATAGTGAACAGCGCTTAGGGATGATATTGTAGACAGGTTTGACTATAGTAATTTACCAAGTTCTGCAGCAGCTCCTGTATGTGTGAGACGTAGTCTGTGAGACGTCCCCTTGACGGGTAGACGGGTATCCTAAGGCTTGCTGAACCACCAAGAGCTCTGCAGAAAAAAACAATTAGTTTAATAATGAAAGAGTTTATCCCCTTGACATTGTCAGTTTGAAAATCTAGTTGCCCAATCAGGCAACTGCACTATTACTGTCATAATTGTTTGCTGACCTAAAGTTAAAGGTTACCACCACCAAAAAATAGGTTTCTTATAAATGAAAGGTAAGATCTTTAGTAGTCTATTCCATGAACAAGTTCACAAAAATATGTTTCCAGAAAAAAAATATATAATTGGAAAATGCATCACCATTCTAAAGCGTTCATGGGTCTGCATGTATGAAGACTGCTTTGTCCAGAGCGAACGAATCGTCTCCAAACGTACGCGTGAATAGCACTGGCGCACTCCCAAATGTTTGGCCCGTACGGAACCAGGAAATAATAGTGGTTCCGTAAGTGGTGGTAATTAATTGCTTTGTTGATGAATTACACAACCCTTTGCAAAATGTTGGGTATCTATTTGATATCACAAAACAGTACCAAAGCATATAATTATGTGTTGTTCTTTGCCTGGTGGTCCCCTTTAACAAATTAATTGGTGCCAGGGCCAGTACTAGTGTTGACCTCTTTCGAAGTGAAAAATTACAAGATCTACCAAGGAAGAGGTTAAGTTGAACAAACATTTATAATTGCATTACACAATTTGATATGACTACTCTCACGTATGAATTAATTTTAAAATATCAGAGCACAGATAAAGTTCAGATGCTCAAATATTGTATGGAAGAATAAAGCAATACAAAGAGGAGAAAGAGAAAGGGATAGAAAAACAGAAAGAACCACTGAAATACAAATACAAGAGAGAGAACGGAGAGGGGTATTAGAATCAACAACTATGGCCAACAAATTTGCCGAGAGACAGAGAATGAAAAGGAGGGAAAACAGAGCATGATTATTCACAAGGTATACATTTCAAGTATATGAGAATGAATACAAAATTATATAAATAAATGAGACGCAGAAAAGAGAGAACTTCAACAGTTTTAAAACTATCTAAACTTACCTTTCTATTCTTGGAGAGAGAAACAGTTGTGGCGACACCTTGCTGCCATCCAATCCCTGGAAGCTGACCATCAGAATGGCTATGTCCTCCCCTGGGTTGTCCTGGAATAATATGATATAAAACAAGACTCTTAACACGTTCAAACTACCCCGTATGAGATTTTGTAAAACATGCATAATTTAATTTCTATAATCCCCAGCCTGAGTATTTACACGACTAGTCCTGTACAGTTTTCTTGTATGATTATAGCTCACTTGGACAAGTAAATCACAATTTATTTTTTTTTTTTTTTTTGGGGGGGGAGGACTAAAAATCAGAATGGAGAGGTCCCAAAACATCAAGGATTTGGTTAAATTGATTTGACTGCCCTTTTGGACAAATGCCTACAATTTTGCATAATTGAAATTTGGTGGCACTACATCAATGCCAAATAGAATAACTAGAATCTTAGGTGATTTTTAAGAGATCTATACACCTGATTTACATTCATCATATTTGTCATCCATTTTACCATGTTTAACTAATTCCTTTGACAGAACTGTATTTGTTAAATTTTCACACATTATTCAACAGATATATTAGTCAAAATAGGCCAATAACAATTGTTTTTACACAATTAAGTCAGTTTCGTTTTCAAGAATGCTACCTTATATTATCTTATACTTTTACTGTACGGAATATGTCAATGTATATGCATAAGAAATTCTTCATGACCTTTCCAGTGGCATAGAAATACATAAGGTGTGCCCCCCCCCAATATTTGTGCGTGCCCACCCAATCAGTTTGACTACGAAAATTATGGCGAAAATTATGAATAAAGTATGGATATTACACTTTCTGTTTTCTACTCGCTACAAGCACTCACCTTTATCATGTATGCTGGAATGTCTCTGAAGTCAACTGGAAGTTTGATCAGAAAGTTGACAAAAGAGTCTCTGGCCTGAGGAAGAATAGAAGCATTACAAATGGTTTAAACAAGTTAACCCGTAGCTTACGGGAACCTGGTGGGCCTATGTACAAAGTCTATGGGGATTTCAGCATTTCGAAGTGAACGGGTTAAATAAATTGACTCAATGAATCATGCATTTCAACTTTTCACATGTCACCGGATAGCGTTAACGGAGGCCCGACAGAGAGACATGTATATTTTCAATCCGTTAATCTCTGTTCGTAAACGTTTCTTGCCCGTTTCTTCGGGGAATGAGTTTCTTGTCAGAAACACATATCAATCTTAAAATCCCTTTGAACAGAAATTCAAGCTTTATGTCCACATTCATCCGAGTATAACGCAAGAATAAACAGAATGCCGAAAAACTACTCTATAATATATTATATATTTAAGGGCAGAGGAAAACTAGATGGATCTTCGACTGCGCGCAGTCGAAAATGATGCCTCCGCCATTACGCAATTTATTTATATCAAGCCCAAATCAACATGTACATTGAATTAATTCTGTCAACTCAATTTTGATGGTACTCTGTCTTTTAGATCTTGACGTATCACAATTATTAGCTATAAGTGACCTTCATGACCCCAAAATCTAATCAGTTCATTGGCTCTCCAAGGAACATACATGTACCAAGTTTGGTCAGAATCTGTCAATCCCTTCTTGAGATAACGCGATCACAAGCTATTTTTGCATATATAATGAGCTCTGTGACCTTTGACCTTTGACCTCATGACCCCAAAATCTAATCAGATCATTGGCCCCCAAAATACATACATGTACCAAGTTTGGTCAGAATCCGTCAATCCGTTCTTGAGATAACGCGATCACTAGCTATTTTTGCATATACAGTCAAACCTGTGTATAGTGGCCACCCAAGGGAGACAAGAAATGTGGCCACTGTAGACAGGTGACCTCTATAGACAGGTTCAATTACACTGTTTTTCTCTGCAAGGGATCACTTTGAGTGGCCACTATAGGCAGGTTGGCTGCTATAGACAGGTGGCCGCTAAGACAGGTTTGACTGTATAATGAGCTCTGTGACCTTTGACCTCATGACCCCAAAATCTAATAAGATCATCGGCCTCCCAAGATACATACTTGTACCAAGTTTGGTCAGAATCTGTCAATCCCTTCTTGAGATAATGCGATCACGAGCTATTTTTGCATATATATAATGAGCTCTGTGACCTATGACCTTTGACCTCATGACCCCAAAATCTAATCAGATCATTGGCCCCCCAAAATACATACATGTACCAAATTTGGTCAGAATCCTTCAATCCGTTCTTGAGATAACGCGATCACGAGCTATTTTTGCATATATAATGAGCTCTGTGACCTTTGACCTTTGACCTCATGACCCCAAAATCTAATCAGATCATCAGCCCCCCAAGATACATACATGTACCAAGTTTGATCAGAATCTGTCATTCCCTTCTTGAGATAACGCGATCACGAGCTATTTTTGCATATATAATGAGCTCTGTGACCTTTGACCTCATGACCCCAAAATCTAATCAGATCATTGGCCCCCCAAGATACATACATGTACCAAGTTTGGTCAGAATCCGTCAATCCGTTCTTGAGATAACGCGATCACGAGCTATTTTTGCATATATAATGAGCTCTGTGACCTTTGACCTTTGACCTCATGACCCCAAAATCTAATCAGATCATTGGCCCCCCAAGATACATACATGTACCAAGTTTGGTCAGAATCCGTCAATCCGTTCTTGAGATAACGCGATCACAAGCTATTTTTGCATATATAATGAGCTCTGTGACCTTTGACCTCATGACCCCAAAATCTAATCAGATCATCGGTCCCCCAAGATACATACATGACCCAAGTTTGGTGAAAATCCGTCAATCGGTTCTTGAGATAACGCGATCACGAGAACGGGACGTACGTACGTACGTACGGACGGACGGACGGACAACCCGAAAACATAATGCCTCCGGCTACTTCGTTGCGGAGGCATAAAAAGAGGTGTGAACATTTTACAACAGGCGATTTGACTAATGAGTATAATACACAGCAAGCATATTGTGTATATTAGTAAGTAACACGAGCCCTGACTGTCTCTGTTCAAAGAGATTTTTTTTATTATGTAAACTGGATGGTCTCCACTAGTAATGTAGTAACTAAAACAGGGAGTTAGCACAAATTGCACATTGAAAGACCACAGTGTTTAAAGGGATAAAGAATATGTATCAATCTTGATACTTACGTAAGATGTCTTCTGGACCTGATAGACTTCAATTTCCGTAAACTGGGTGGTTTCTACGAGGGAGATGAACTCAAATTGGAGGCGGGAGTTGACAGCAAGCAGGCGCTCCTGGTACTGCTTGTAATGTCCCAGAAGCTCTCTTACGGCAAGAACCAGTGACTTGGGGTCGGTGTGATCCCAGTTTGTTAGACACTGGAAAGATAATGAAACATATTCATGCATAAATTGTGCAATACCTTATAAAACTAAGATTTATTCTATTTATTGTTTGATTTGTTTCATATTTCAAGCAATTGCAGTTGAGAAGAAAGTTTGGTATATAAGCAATTATAGTTTGTTAGACACTGAACTGTCAAGAGTTAGAAAACTGATATATTGCATCATGTTTTCCTTCTCTCTTGGAAAAGTAAGATCTCCAGGTGTGCATTTTCAAAAAAGGCAGTCATGCCTAACTAAAGTAAAAGCTGCATTTGACTTTTTCTTTACTCAGTTAACCACCAATATTGCAGTATCATAAATATAATTATATACACTTTTTGTAACATTAGTAGCTAAGTAGCTTTATAATTTGAATATTCTAATATCACTAATAATACTTTAGGAATCAAATGATAATTGAACAAACGTCAGCTTACATTGTATTATTTTAGCAAAATCTTACATTTAAAAGATTATAACAACGCACAAAATTTCCTGATTGAATTTCATGTGTGTATACCTTCAGCTCTTCCAGATCAGGTGCAAAGCTTTTATCCTGGGCATCAAAGATGAAGTCCGGTGGGTGGGAAGGATGAAGGCTGTCAAAGATGACTTGCCCTATTAATCAGTCAGGAAAAGAGATCCACAATGAATTAAAATAATCATAAATAGAAAGATAAGATAACTTGCCCTATTATCAGCAAGAAAGGAGAACCAAAAGGAATTGAAATGATAATCTCATAAATAGAAAGAAAAAAAGTATGATCAGATAAAAAAAAAGAGTAACATTTGATTAAAAGAGCTGTTTAAAAAAACTTTATTTACATAATTAAAAAGGATCATAGAAATTGCAGTCTGTTTATAGTTGTCTGCGGGTTCAACATGAAATGTTTGTTTAAAAAATAAAACAGATGACCCAACCTACAGTTACAAGGGATTTATTGATCCATACTATTTCCCACATCTCTAAATAATGTTTGTCAGTATTTTTGGTTGCATGTTTCACCCCTTCTAGTACTGACGTTGCACAGCACAACAAAGTTATCAACGGTTTACCTCAATACCCCATGCTTACAGGGGTGGCTCTACGTGGGCTACTAAGTCTAAATATGTTACATAAAGAAAAATAAACAGAACCAGGGCCCCATTTCATAAAACTTTTCCAGTTGTTGTAAGTGTCCAATTATTGTACATGTAATATGGCAACATCCAATCAGCATCAAGTTTTTTAGCTGTTGCAATGGTAGCTACAATAATTGGACACTTATATACAAATTTGAAAAGTTTTATGAAACTGTGCCCAGACATGAAAACAAAGACTCGGCCAGTTAGCCAAGCCTACTCACAATTTATTGAATTTCCTGCATATGGAATGACAATCTTAAACCTGTCACAGCTATGCCTTGGATTCTGTGTAATTCTCCTGCAATTTAAAGAGAGGAAATGAGACAACAAAAGTAATGTAAACTAAAGTAAAGTCATTGGCCCCAAATGTACACACAATGTACACACAATACAAAGAAGCTTTGAAAACATGTATTTATGTCAATTGAATTACCCATAATGGTCCAAAAGAAGAGCTCTGAATCAGTCAGCCCACTATCCTGTGCAGTGCTAAACACTATTGTTTATAAAGTGTAAATTGCTAAATAAACGATACAATACAACATTTTGTACAGAAGCAAACTTAGACAAATATATGATGCAGACATGCATGTTAGTAAATAATGAAAGTATGCATCCGTCTTCCTTGCTGTTTAAGTATACACATGGTTCATGGAAATTGATGCTTGTTACTGTTACTGTTAGTTGGAAATGAAATTAAATGTTGCTTTTTTATTGAACATATTTGAAGTTAGTGGTTAATTAATAAAGTTACTATGATGTTGCTGATCATCAATCATCATGGACTGATCTTTGTAACCCCCAAATTTCTGTTCTGACTGTGCCTATAAAGTGCCTATAGAGTACTAAACTGACATCTATGATTCTATCTATATCGAGACTACAGTCAAGAATCATGATGCATGATTGATGTGCACCCTTTTTTCAAAATATAATTAATTATTAATTTATATGTCCAAACAAAATAATATTATATAGAACTTGTACAAATTAAACCTACTATTTTATTTTAAATAAAATGCAATATATCTATAAATCCAGCATAACCAACATTTCAATTCAACAATACATGATCATGCATAGTGTTCAAAATAATCATTATCAGTTTGGAATTGGGTTACATAATTTTGCACACACCAATATCAATATATGGGCCTGTGTAACACAGTCATATTTATTATTTGTAATATTGGAAGACAAATAGATTCTAGAAACTGTACCTACCCGCATTTGGGTTCAACAACACGAACAGATCCTCCAAGAACACCAACGTCTCCATTTCCATTTAACAGTGCATCAACATAGCATGACAAGTCGGGATCGAGGAAACCAAGTATTTCAGGATTCATTTTCAATACACTCTTGACTCTTCCTTGTTTAAACTGCTATCTCGACTCCGATCTCATGATCATATGCGCGCAGCGAGAGAGACCCGCGGAAAATCTCCTAAAAACAAGCGGCTACGCCGCGACCACAATAAATCCCGCAATGGAAGTATACACGGAACATAGAGTTATATATAGGTACTAGAGTGCGGACTCGCAATGGCTCGCGCGCAAAGGCTCTGTGAGCGCATGGAGCATAGTCCGCCATTTTTATGTCGGGCAATGTGCCACGAGTCTCCGCACGCGCTGCACATGCCCTTCGCACTGACTGATGATACAAGTCGGTGTTTGGCCTTGATTTCGCAAGACACAATCTGAAAATTACAATGAAGATTATAAACATATATATACATGTACTGCTCGGAGTCGAAATTTATAGAAAACAACGAGAATAAATGAAATACTCCGTGGGAAAATTTGTTTTTTTTCCACAGAGTATTTCATTTATTCTCGTGTTTTATATACATATATAATATGTGCATATAATATATAGATTTTTTATTTTTATTTATTTATTAAATTTTTTTTTTTTGGGGGGGGATAATTGTTCTATAGTACTATAAGTATTCTCTTTATTTTGTTCACTTGAAGCTATAGTGTCAAGCCTGGATTTATTACGCGATGGAGCATGCTCTTCACTATTGTATTGTTATGGATTTATGTGTGTGAATGTGTGTTTGTTGAGGAGGGGTGGGTTGGAAAGATGAACTTCCCCTGCGAATAGGAAAGTTTCAATTTAAAATGTCAAAATAAGCTTTGTATTTTCCCACACATTCAACCATCCATTCAACCAACCATTCATTTATCCATCCTTCAAGCATGCCATTCATCCACCAATCTATCAAATCATATCAGCACACTTTTTGTTCATTGCAGAAAATTTCCTAAATCAAATGTAGTCTGTTGCCCTTTCACAAAATCAGGTTCATGTACACTGGCGATTCATTTCTAAAAGTAAAAAAAACCAGAACGTCAATGACGTAGCGCTCATCCGGCATCTCGCAACATCAAATATCGCAAATTTCATGTGGTACACTTTTCAACTGGTCAAAAACTGCCCTGGAAGGGACATAAATTTTTTAAATTTTTTTAATTAGAGCAAAAAAAATATTAATTTGATGCCCCAGAAGGGACATGGGGAAAAAAAAAAAAAAAAATAATAATAATAATAATGAATAAATAAAAAAATGTAAACAAAATAATTTTTTTTTTTTTTTTTATAAAATAAAAATAAATAAAAATAAATAAATAAATAAAAAATAAAAAATAAATAAATAAATAAATAAAAAATTACCATAATTAATTAATGGAGAAAAATTTCAAAATTCTGTGTAGAAGTTTAGTGTACCAAAGTTAGCTCTACCAGATAAAGCAAACCAAATAAAAATCGGTCGAGAAATGAAGGAGAAGAAGCATTTTTTGTGATTTTTGGAATAAATTTGCATAAATTACCATAATTAATTAATGGAGAAAAATTTCAAAATTCTGTGTAGAAGTTTAGTGTACCAAAGTTAGCTCTACCAGATAAAGCAAACCAAATCAAAATCGGTCGAGAAATGAAGGAGTAGAAGCATTTTTTGTGATTTTTTGAATAAATTTGCATAAATTACCATAATTAATTAATGGAGAAAAATTTCAAAATTCTGTGTAGAAGTTTTAAATCCCCCTCCTAGCCCTATCTTATGAAACAATCAGAATCAAAATCGGTTGAAAAATAACGAAGAAGAAGCATTTTGAAAACTGTGGACGGACGGACGGACGGACGGACGGACGGAAGGACGGACGGACGGAAGGACGGAAGGACGGACGGACGACGGACGCAACGGCATGGCATAAGCTCATCGGGCCCTTCGGGCCGGATGAGCTAAAAATGAACACATAAAAAAATCAAATTGTACAGCGGACTCTCGTTATAAAGAGGTCGGATATAAGTAACAAAACCTGCGTATAACAAGGTAATTTGCTGGTCCCAACTATTTATATATTTTTTTGTTTAGCCTGAATGAAAAACTTGATATAACAAGTCAATTTTCTTGGTCCCAAGGACCTTGTTATAACGAGATTCCACTGTACTTCAATCATTAAATTCAATAAATAATTGTACATGTATCTCCTCATAAAATATTAAGGGATTCTCTATAACACAGACACAGCATTTCTCACATTTCAATATTGCTATAGGCCAATTCACGAATCACGATACAGAATTATTTATAAAATTATTTATTTAAATAAACAGTCAGTCAATGAACATGTGACTAAATGTAAATTTATTGATCTTAGAGAAATAACCCAATGGTTTTTTCCATAGATAAATTCAATTCAAACAAATCAATAAATAGTTCTGGTTAATTTCTCACAGTTTTGTCCATCATAATGGTGGTTTTAAATCAAAGAGCAGATGCTTTATACCTCTTATACATGTATAATAATGTTAAAGGGGCAGTTTAGTTTTGGTAAGGCTGAACTTTAGTAGCCAAAACCTGCACAGTAACATTATAAACTAATAGTTATAAATCCACCATGCTCGAAAGGTATACACAATTACAAACGACTAAGTAAAAATGCTGTTATCATTCAAAAAGAGCCATTAAAACACAAGAGGGCGCTTTTTAAAAAGACTTGGTTTCAACCATTTTTCATACTAAATTATGCATGTAATGTTTTATTGGTATAATGATTAAATAGAGAGATCATCAACAACTATTTTTAAAAAAAAGTGCAAGCATTTTTTTTTTCTTTTCAAAAAATCATCTAATTATTTGGGCCCCAAATAATTATAAGATCAGATATATTTATCGATATTTCTGCCGTTTCTGGGTCGATTTTGACCAAATAAAGTTTATTCTGCCATTCAAATTGCATGTTCTCTCAAATTCGACACTCAGTTTTGTATTACCTCACAAAAAAATTGTGATGTGCAGCGCCCTCTCTACCAAAACTAAACTACCCCTTTAAATTTCTATTTACCCTATCATAGATAAACTACTTGGATACAAGAACAGTCCCATTGAGAACGAAGACCACAATTAATGTATTGCAATGATGGAATAAATCTCTATTGTATCATCGAATTGGATACAGAAATGTCATTATTTTTTACTAAAATTAAGTGAAACTTCAAGTTTTGTATAGACAAAATAAAATATGAACATTTGGCAATTCATTCCAATCTAAAAAGTTTCCAATTTGCACTAAAATAGTGATCTTCAATCTGTTCATATGTTGCCAATTTAGGATTCTCAGATTATTTTGGCTAAAATAACTCCTATGAGCGGTCGCAACATTTAACTGTGACAATTGAGGTCTAATTTGGGACAGTTTATTTTTCTCTTTATTCTGGAACAATCCCCCCCCCCCCCCCCCCCATTATAATTTTTTGGGGGAAAATTTGTTGATGTCAACAACAAAAAGTGTCAGAGATCCCCCTCCCCTCCCCCACCACCCCCCCCCCCCAAGAAGTTGCAAGGCATTTTGCCCTCCCTAAGCAAACACCCTGGCGCCGCCCCTGATTCCAGCAGACATGATGATAAGGAAAATAGATATGTATTGAATTTTGTGTGATGTTTGATTGAAACAGCAAGAAGATAAAATCAGTATAGCACATCTCTACAAGAAAGTATTGAATCTATTACTATATTGAGCCATTTATATTACTAGTTGCTCTCACTTTTTGTGCATCTCTCAAATTGTGGGCACACTAAAATGACCAGGTTTGGGGATAACTTCCACAAGAGTTGTATGCATACAGTGAGAAAAGAAAACCTCTAGTTGGATGTATCTACTATAAGCAGGCTTTTTTCCTGCAACATACAGTTTTTAGAAAGAAACAAAGACCGCAACAATTACAAATCAATCACTACTGAACTTCCCCTTTAAGGCTGAAATCCCTCGTGTTTTATTTTGTTTTTCTGTTAGTTTACTCCCCAAGAAATAAGATTTTCTTGGTCAGGATGTGCCGTTCAGAGTCTTTGTTGTGCTTTACATAGCGTCCAGTGAACAGGCGACCATGGTGATGTAAGAGAGTTCTGATGCAGAGTCCACTGATTTGCTTTACAAGCCGATTCCCATGATCATCTTCACTCTCCAGGTTCTACTCACAGAAGTGCTCTTCAAGATCGATGAACACTTCGCTTCTTATTGAAGACATTACCTGCCCTTGGACCTCGTCAATGAACTTGTTTGATGTCTTCATAGGCCCATGGTTTACCAAGGCCCTCCTGCATGATAGAAAATAGATTTTTTAATTAACAGAAAATATTCATTAAAAAATATGGCAACTGAAGTTGTCACAAACTCCACAGAACACAAAATGTTGCCATTTCTGCAAAGAACATTTTAGCAATAAGCATAAATTTCTTTTAAAATCATTCCACATGTAAATTATGAAATTGTATAATCACATTACAAAATGTACATTTTCAAAGACGGCAAATAAATTAGTTCAAAGGTAGATTTTATAAGAGAAGGGAAAATCTCTCCGGTCATTTTAAAATGGATCGTGGCAAAAACTGTTTCATTTTAATTTTTTTGGGAGATATTTTTGCCTTTTGCATAAGACTGTTACGAAAATTGGAGAGAGCTATTCTTAAAATCAAGAACAGCAGTGGAATTTAATCAAAAAAAGGAAAGGTGTGCAAATGAGGGCCACAACAATTAAAACAAAAGTAAACACCTTTTTTTTTGTATTTCAACTTAGAATAGATGTCTTTAATAAAAAAGACTTTATTTTCCTGACGGAATCAATCCTTACCTCACTTACACTATAGGAAAAAAAACAGATACCGATGTGGAATTAAACCTGCAGCCTATCATTTCAAGTCACCACTCTTAACTCACCGAGCTGTGCAAGATTTGCTGCAATGCCGAGGTCTGGATTCATGTCCTTTGTTCATTGCACGGTACAAACTCAGACCGCATCATAATAATTCTCTCCAGTAAGAATTGGAGAGCGTGCTCAACTGTGTCACAGAAATGACTGCACCCCCCCCCCCCCCCATGGCTAGCTTTAAATCATGATAATGCCGCTACTAAGTACTACTAGTACTAGTACTAGTATACATCTGTAGTCATCTAGACTGAATGATATGGTGATATCATATGAAGTTCAATATAAAATGCTTAAAATTATTAAAAACAAAAATGAGAAACTCACCTCTCATATCCTCTTTCAGGAAATGTTCACTGCAGAGAAAATTTCCCTGGTGTGAAGTCATCCCGGCTGATCTTCACGAGCCACTGTCAATGCTGAATTGCCAAGGGGTAGTCTAAAATTTAAAAAAAAGAGAAATACCAAAACAATAATTCTGTGCAAGTAATGAAGTATCATGGGGTAACCTACTTAAAATAAATGGACACCTTTTTTTCAAGCTTATGAATATTACACTCAAAACCACTGGAACAACAAAGTTTTCTCAATGCGGAACCTTCTGTACTTTAAATAATAACATTCTTGTAAAATCCACTGCAGAATATTTAGAATTCATCTTCAAATGCCGGTTTGAAAATACCAGTTAGTTACTTAGCTTAGGAGGGTACTCATCAAGCGCGAGTCACAGGTAGCTAGCCGCGTAGAGTGCCGGCGCCGAAGTATGGCTACACTTGTGAACTGGTAGCGCCCCAAAGTCAAATATCCCCTAAATGCTGATTGTTAATATTAAATTCAATAAACTTAGAGCCTACTTAGTAAAGGAACTTACTTGTGAACGATTATGCCACTTCTCTTCACGTATCTGTTCCTTCAACCGTATTCGATACACGAATTCGGCATTTTGAAGGCCTGCTTGCTGGCTGTCAAGTGTCATGTCCACGGTACGTGCGTACCCGTGCGACGCGACTTTGCCCGACAAATCAATGGCGGCCGCTGCTCCACGTTATCACAGCGATTCGGCCGAGTCCGCACTCTAGTACTACCTATATATAACTCTATGACACGGAAGTATACTTCCGTGGGAAAAACGCGGAATTGGCACCACTTCGGTCGCGGAAACTCGCCTAAAAACAAGTGACTTCATGCAGACTTATAGTCAGGTTCACTATGTAAAGTTGTAAACTTTTTTTGGGGATTTGTAAACCTATACATTTTTGGAATCTGTATAGTATAAGAAGTCAGAAAACCAATGTTTACAATTTGCCGGAAGCATTTATGGCGGCCATCTTGGATTTTCAAAATGGCCGCCATAACAATAGGTGTTTCTCATTATCTCAGCTTCCAGGTGGCCTAGAGTAATGATTTGAACGACTAAACATATGTTTTCATGGATGGGGAAGACAGTGGTACAATGTAAAATAAGATAAACATAACCACAAAGCGGCCATCTTGGATTTTCAAAATGGCCGCCTTGAAAATCAGTGTTTTTCAATATTTCAGCATTCAAGTGGCCTAGAGTAATGATTTTAATGGCTACACATATGTTTTCAGGGATGGGGAAGACAGTGGTACAATGTAAAATAAGATAAACATAACCACAAAGCGGCCATCTTGGATTTTCAAAATGGCCGCCTTGAAAATCAGTGTTTTTCAATATTTCAGCATTCAAGTGGCCTAGAGTAATGATTTTAATGGCTACACATATGTTTTCAGGGATGGGGAAGACAGTGGTACAATGTAAAATAAGATAAACATAACCACAAAGCGGCCATCTTGGATTTTCAAAATGGCCGCCTTGAAAATCCGTGTTTTTCAATATTTCAGCATTCATGTGGCCTAGAGTCATGATTATAACGGCTAAACATCCATTTTCAGGGACTAGGAGGCCAGTGGAACAATGTAAAATTAGTCAAACATAAGGTTCCACAAAGCGGCCATCTTGGATTTTCAAAATGGCCATCTTGAAAATCAGTGTTTTTCAATATCTCAGCATCTAAGTGGCCTAGAGTCATGATTTTAATGGCTAAACATACATTTTCAGGGATTTGGAAGCCAGTGGTATGAATTAAAATACCGTAAGCTACACACAACCACAAAGCGGCCATCTTGGATTTTCAAAATGGCCACGAAAATGTGTTTTGTTTCATTCACTATGCAAGTGGCGTAAAGTCATGATTTTAACGGCTAAACACACATTTTCAGGGATGAGGAAACCAGTGCATGGTACAAAGTAAATGAATCTAAACATTACCCAAAAGTGGCCATCTTGGATTTTCAAAATGTCCACCTTGAAAATACGTTTTTTTTCTCACTATTTCAGCATCCAAGTGGCTTAGAGTCATGATTTTAATTGGTAAACATACATTTTCAAGATGAGGAAGCCAGTGGTTTAAAGTAAAGTAAGGTTAACATGGAACTGGTGCAGAGCCTGGCCCCATAATGTGGCATGGATCTGGACTCGTTGGATGTGCTGCTTGAGATGCAATGCTGACATATCCGCCTGCTTTGAGGTAGACTTGCAGCATGCAGGTTGCCTTGCCTATGTGATAGAATCGTCCCCGTGTTGTCTTCCCCTTTGAATGCATGGAAGGCTGGTAAAGCCTTTGCTCTTTCTGAACCTAGAGCTGTCTATATTGGCTGCACTGAGACCACTCCGGACGCCATTTCTCAGCAGAAGGTCATAGTGTGCTATGACCGACTCTGCATCAGGTGGGTTACTCTTTGAAATCAGCGCGGCATTGTGTATGAGCAGTGTATCCGCCTCTTCATGATTGTTGTCCTCGCTTTTCAGCTCGCTGTTGCTCCTAGTTCGTCCTGTGGCAGATGCGATAATCAGCGTTGACGAGCCTTGGTTGTACTCCAGTGTTTTTGCTGCAAGATACTCAGTCAGGTCAGCCTTCGTTCTGAAAGGGGAAAGGAACCGGCTAATTGGGATGTGATTGATGTTGGTGTCATCTCTGGTCTGATAATGGATCAGATCCTTCCCTTGACTCTGTTCCTCCATTGTGGTATTCTTCAGGAAATCAGCTTTCAACACCAGAATGATATAATCACACAGTATGGTATTGAAGCATTCATTGAGGTATTTGACTGTCACTACCAGACTAATGTCTCTGATAAGATCATTCTGGTGTATGAAACAAACAAGCCTGATTCCCTGAAGAATACCACAAGGGAGAATCAGAGACAAGGAGATTTTCCGATCCAATATCATATATCAGAGATGACACCAACATATCACATTCCAATTATGACCCGTTTCTTTTCCCACGACAAAACGAAGACTGATCCGACTGGTATCTGACAGCAAAAACACTGGAGTACAACCAACATGACCGAGCATGGTGGATCAGCGGTTGGAATGTCAGCCTCATGCACGGGAGGTCCCGGGTTCGATCCCAGACCGGGTCATACCAAAATGGTACCTTCTGCCTTCTAGCCAGGCGCTCGTCATCTATATAATGGAGAAGGGAATTTTAATCACACAATTTACCAGAGGACTGGCCGGCCCCTTCTGTAGCTTTCGCTACATTTTGTAGACGTGTGGCATAGGGCTAATTAATCGGAGATAGGCACCGCCTTATATGCCAACATTGGCAAGGGAAGGTCTTTAACTCTTAACTTATTAACAACCAACATGACCAGGGCTCGTCAAAGCTGGATATTGCATCTGCCACAGGACGTATTAGGAGCAACAGCGAGATGCAAATCGAGGACAATGATCACGAAGAGGCGGATACACTGATGATCCACAATACAGGCATCAAAGATAAGCCTGCCTGATGCAGAATTGGTTGTTTTCATTCCATACACTGATTCCTTTGCTGAGAAACCCGTCCATGTCGATGCCTTCCGGAGTAGTCCAAGTACAGCCAATATAGGCAGCTCTAGGTCCAGAAATGCAAATGCTATTCTTGCCTATCACGCAATTACAGGGGCAGGCAACACAGGACGGTTCTCTTGCATAGACAAGGCAACCAAGCTGCAAGTCTACCTCAACAGGTGGAGAAGTCATCAATGCACTGTAGTTGCTTTTAGATGCCGCTGAAGTCACTGAAGATCGACTGTCATCACTTTCTACATTCGTCTGTACTGCATACGCACTAAAGGGCATCGATATTGCATCCCCGAGTTGTTCCAAGCAGCACATTCACCGAGTCCAGATCCGGGCCACATTATGAGGTCAAGAAAGCCTTGCTCAGCAGCCGTTCCTGGATCCACTGCAGCATGACCTCTACAATGACACATCAGCTGATCAGGTAAATCCGGTCCTCCCAACCTTCAAAGCCATCATCGAGATGGTGAGATGCCAGTGCAGAGAAGACTGTTCAACATTTATGCTCTAGTAGGACCCCGTAGGACCAATAATTTACCATGCATAGTTCAGCATGAACTCAGTGCTAGAATGACGAGGACTCTCGGAATGACATGTTGCCGACCAGTGATAGTAATGATCATGATGATGATTATGACATGCAAAGATTTTGCTATAAATTTGTCCAAGAAGCGGCCTGGACATAATAAAGTTATGACTTGCTACACATAAAAGTGCCGAGCCATTATTAACAAACATTATAATATGGTGAACAAGATAAACTGCTATATTGTTATGCAAGATTTTTTTTACTTTATAGCACTGGCTTCCTCATGTGCGAAAATGTATGTTTAGCCGTGAAAATAATGACTCTAAGTCTATTGGATGCTGAGATATTGAGAAACAGAGATTTTCAAAGCGGCCATTTTGAAAATTCAAGATGGCCGCTTTGTGGTTATGTTTAACTTATTTTACAATGTACCACCAGTTTCCTCATCCCTAAAAATGTATGTTTAGCCATTAAAATCATGACTCTAAGCCACTTGAATGCTCACATATTGAATAACACTGATTTTCAAGGCGGCCATTTTGAAAATCCAAGATGGCCGCTTTGTGGTTATGTTTATCTTATTTTAAATTGTACCACTGTCTTCCCCATCCCTGAAAACATATGTTTAGCCGTTAAAGTCATGACTCTTAGCCACTTGAATCCTGAAATATTGAAAAACACTGATTTTCAAGGCGGCCATTTTGAAAATCCAAGATGGCCGCTTTGTGGTTGTGTTGATCTTATTTAACATTGTACCATTGTCTTACCCATCCATGAAAACATATGTTTAGTCGTTCAAATCATTACTCTAGGCCACCTGGAAGCTGAGATAATGAGAAACACCTATTGTTATGGCGGCCATTTTGAAAATCCAAGATGGCCGCCATAAATGCTTCCGGCAAATTGTAAACATTGGTTTTCTGACTTCTTACACTATACAGATTCCAAAAATGTATAGGTTTACAAATCCCCAAAAAAAGTTTACGAAAGCTAAAATTTCGACATAGTGAACCTGACTATTAAGCCCGGCGCAGACAGAGCCGACTCGTCCCGATCCGACTGGTTTTCAGTCAGGCTATCTGAGTCAGTTTCGCCGGAGCCGATCCAACATGTTGAATCGGAATTGAGGGGGGTGTCTGTCACCAAATTTTTTCCAGGCCGAGACCTCCTCCCAAACATTTTCGAGACCAAGACAATTGGCTCGAGGTCCTCTCAGTGGGGGGGGAGGGGAGGGGAGGGGGGGGGGGGGGGGGGCGTCGCCAAATTTTGTTCGCGGCCGCGGTCGAGACCAATACAACGTTGACTCGAGACCGTCAAACAGTTGATCATTCTTAAAGGCATATATGCGTGGGTTATTAGACGCGTGGATCCATCTTGCGCACTTGTACGCACGGTACGTAATCCCCATTGGCTCAGTTATAAGTAGCGATCGCAAACTGTCCCACTTCTGAATACCCGAGTCAAAAATACATTAAAAATAGTCGCGTTCGGAATGTTTGTACTAGTCGAATGGAGATCCATCAGAGATGTTTACGAGCGAAAATATCACGTAACACGCTTAACCGCAACCGACTTCAAAGTGCCGCCGTTTGATGGCTAGGTGATAGCGTGAGAAATTTGTTTGCTGCATGCAATTTCATAAGAAGGCCTTTGTTCAGATATTTCGAAGCACCTCTCTTCGATCGATCCAACATATATCTTGAGTTTACCTCGAGAGATTACGGTGGAGTCGAGTTGGAATTTGCTGACTACCCTTTATAACCCACGCATATATGCCTTTAATGTGGGGGGTGAGTACGCAACCAACGCAGCGATGACTGTATAAATCAGTTTTTGAACATTAGAATTGTGTGGACTACTCCCCTGTATGTTTTGTATACATGTTCCTATTTGTACAGTTTTATTTATAGTCACACTTTTCCATCCCCCCAACTCATGATAATTATGTTATGTATAAATGCATTCTTAATATGTTGAACTCAATCGAGGTAAACATAAATTTTGAAAAAAATGAACAAAATTTAAATTGTGTAAAATGTATGGCCGGGAAGTAGTCCACAACTTTGCCAGAGTGCGTTGCCAATTTGAGTCACTCGTAGAAATAAATGGCTCTTTTCAACGAGCCAATTTTCTTATTTCTTGACCGATTGTGCTCAAATTTTCAGGGACTATTCATCCTATTTAGTATACAAATGATGCACAGGCATGAGTGGATCGGTAAGAATTGGATGCACGAGTTTAACTTTGGTATGGTTTAAACCCACGAGCGCAGCGAGTGGGTTTTAGACCATTTCCAAAGTTAAACGAGTGCATACAATTCTTACCGATCCACGAAATATGCCTGTGCAGCATTTGTTTTATAAAATGGGCGCGAAAAAATGTGAAAATCAGACTTTTTCCCAGTTATGGCTAAATTGGCTAAATTTACCGACCCATGGCTTCAAAAGTACCGACCCATGGCTAAAAAGTACCGACCCATGGCTTCAAAAGCACCGACCCATGGCTGCAAAAGTACCGACCCATGGCTGGGGAAAATTTTGATTTTCACATTTTAATTTTTTAAAAATTTTTTTTTAATGTTATACATTTTTTAATATAAATTTTAAAATTAAAAATTTTGTTTTTGAAATTATATAATTTTTTTTTTTTTTAAATGATATAAAAAAAAATTATATCAAATTTTAAAAATAAATTTTTTTTTTTTATGATATAAATTTAAATTTTTTATTTTTTCTATTTTTTCGATCCAAGAAATATGCCTGTGCAGCATTTGTTTTATAAAATGAGCGCAAAAAACTGAAAATCAAACTAAAGTGAGCCATGCATCAGTAAACAACTTTTACATGCTAATTGACCAATCAGAATGCAGGGATTCTTCTACCCATTTTATAATGTCTTATAATGCATACAACAATTTATCTGGATGTCATTGTTCTTTAGTTACAATCATCTATAATACATGTCGCTCGCGAGCTGAGCTGAGCTAGCTAGCTGAGGGAAAAGGTCAAGTTGTTTTTATTTCAAAACATCATTCAATGAATACTACAGTTGCGCCCAAATCACTTGTGTGTGTGTGTGTGTGCGTGTGTGCGCGTGTGCCCGTGTGCGTGCGTGTGTGTGTGTGTGTGTGTGTGCGTGTGTGTGTGTGTGTGTGTGTGTGTTTGTGTGTGTGTGTGCGTGTGTGTGTGTGTGTGTGTGTGTGTGTGTGTGTGTGTGCTTTCTTAAATTCTATTATATCAAATTTCCTTCCAAGGTATGCAGAAGAGGGGTGTATTCTGAAAACGATTTTAAGCTGAAATCTATTGTATCTACCATCGACGTCACTAAAATATGTTAGCCAATCAATATTCTGAAACTGTATTTGAAGGGGTTGTACAACCAAAACCTGCAAACAAATATTACAAACTAATAGTTATATACTGTATTACTCCACCATGCTCAACATGTATAAGAACATTACAAACGACTAAGTAAAAGGCTTGTTATCATTCAAAAAGAGCCATTCAAACACAAGAGGGCGCTCTTTAAAAAAGAATTGGTTTCAACCGTTTTTCATATACAAAATGTAATGTTTTGTTGAAATGATGATTAAATAGAGAGATCATCAACAACTATTTAAAAACCTCTTTTGACATTTTTTGAAAAAGTGTAAGCATTTTTAAAATAAATTTAAAAATCGTCGAATAAATCTGGGCCCCAGATTTATTCCGATCGGATATATTTATTGATATTTCTGCCGTTTCTGAACCGATTTTGATCTTTCAAATTTTACACTCAGTTTTTCATCATCTCACAAAAACATTATTTTGTGCAGCGCCCTACTGCTCTATACCAAAACTGAATTAATAGCGATTTGATAAAATATAATTTAGTGACTTAGATATGACGTAGATACTATAAATTTTAACGTAAAATCGTTTTCAGAATACACCCCTTCCCGTTTGATAAAGGGAGCAATCATCATGCGGCGATTTATCTGAAGATCTACGATGTTGCCAAGTGTAGCCAAAGACAAGCTAATGCACTAAAGAAGATGTTGAAATGTCAAGATAATTATATTTTCTTATAGTTTGTAAACATTTTTATGGTTATTGTTTTTTCCCCACATTAAAGGGGTAGTTTAGTTTTGGTAAGGCTGAACTTAAGTAGCCAAAACCTGCACAGTAACATTATAAACTAATAGTTATAACTCCACCATGCTCGAAAGGTATACAAAATTACAAACGACTAAGTAAAAAGCCTGTTATCATTGAAAAAGAGCCATTGAAACACAAGAGGGCGCTTTTTAAAAAGGCATTGGTTTCAACCATTTTTCATACAAAAGTATGCATGGGATGTTTTATTGATATAATGATTAAATAGCGAGATCATCAACAACTATTTAAAAAACGCTTTTGAAAATTTTTGAAAAAGTGCAAGCATTTTAAATTTTTTTTCTAAGAATCATCTAATTATTTGGGCCCCAAATAATTATAAGATCAGATAAATTTATTGATATTTCAGCCGTTTCTGGGTCGATTTTGACCAAATAAAGTTTATTCTGCCATTAAAATTGCATGTTCTCTCAAATTCGACACTCAGTTTTTCATTACCTCACAAAAAAATTGTGATCTGCAGCGCCCTCTTTACCAAAACTAAACTAACCCTAATAATGCGTATAACTATTATTTTTAGTAAACCAAACAATTAAGTAATGACAATTTGTAGGTCCATATATCCATAGATATATCAAGTTAGTAGTTTCCATTAAAAAAAAAAAAAAAAAACATCCTAAATTCCTTGTGTAAATTTTGAAACCAACAATGTTTGAATAACAACAAAAATATAAAAGTTCAGAGCTGCATACATCATCTCTATCGCGCGCTCAGACGGTAGTCGCTAATTCCGTATCAACTAGATTTAATCTCTTTTGCTGATTTAATCTCTTTTGCTGATTATTTTAATCTCTAATCCTAAAACTATTCAATCCCTCCCAGACTTCAAACAAAAACGCCTGAAAATTTCACACGCACATCAGTCAATGTCATCAGAGTTACGATCTTTTGATTTGAACGGTGAGTAATCCATAACTTGTTATCAGAGGCTTCACCCCTAAAAGCACCACACCCCTCTTATCTTTAGTCTCTAATTCAGACATAAATAGCTATCTGTTTTATTCATTACAATTTGAAAACTATCTTTGAAGATTTCACCCCTTGAGGAAAATATTTCAGCAATGAATTTACCATCGTTGGTACTTTTATTCTTAAATGATACACACAGATATTAAATTATCACAACATTGTTTGATACATTTGTGTAAAAGAGGTTAAAATAATAGACTAAACTGGTAGCAGCTGGGGTGCCGAAGAGGCCCGGAAAAGCTACCGAGATACACACACCCGCACCGGTATTTGGTATTCAGCTCACGCGCCAAGTTTGTTCGTTCTCGATCTCGCTCTTACTTGTTTATGTACGGGGTACATGTGTACTACTCATTACGACCGATACGTAACGCGTACCGTGGTACGTATACCGTACTCGTATACACCTAAATTAAATGCATACTGTTCAAAACTAATCAACAATCATGGCGACTAATGAGCTAGACATCTCCGCAAGATCAAAGCAAAAATACCGTGGATGGCTTACGATTCGCCGATCGAAGCCGAACAAGAAGAAGTATACCATACAGGATGCTGTCCCCCACAACAGCCCCATTCCAGACGAAAACACGAACGGGAAAAGTATTGAAAACGACGATGAAGATGTGCCTACTTTGATTCAGAGATTGAAGGTAAGCTTGGCGTTGCTGTGCATTTCATGCATGTGTGTGTGTGTGTTGTGAAAGGCCGAGCGCAAGTGAGGCAGCTGAAGCTAGCTAGCCGCCCGCGGCTCGGCCAGTGAATCTGAAGTGGGCGGGTCGGGGAGCTACTAATACTACTCTATCAGTAGCCTGAAATTTAAAATGTATACACAATTGTTGATGTTTAAAAAAGAGCACAATTCGATGTAAAAGAATATCAACTTTTACGCTAGTCTGTTATTGTAAACCTTGTCATACTCAGGGGTGTGAGACCTCCGATTTTACGCGGAATTCCGACTTTTTACCTCAAACAGCAACCTTCATTTTCCGCTTATTTTTAATTTCTAATTTCCGATTATTTTTAATTTCCGATTATTTTGAGTATTAGCACTCAATGGTTTAGCATCATTTTGATGACATATCGAGTGCTACAGTGTACAACGTACCAATTTCTTATTTAGCACATGCGGAAATCGGACATGTGTGCATTCAGCGGTGTAGCCTTTCACCTGAACGAACGCGCGCCTGTGCTACCGGTACCCGCAGCGCTATCCAGGCCGGATCGATATGATAATTTACCAAGGTATATCAATTAGTAGGCGGTTTCCAGGCAAAATTTGTATCATCACATATTAGTCAAAACATATTCTTTCACATGATTGGTAATAAGAGCTTCCATTTCATGAGCTTAGAATCGCCGCGAGTAATTTTGTAAAAGTAGAGGTAATCAGTTTGAAATGAAAGCATACCCATACAAGATTACCTTGGGCTTATTCATATGGATATGTTTCTTTGGTATTCATTTATTTTCCCAAAATGTGTTTTTGGGGATCATTTTCCAAAGAAAATAAAACGATTATTATTATTTATTTTTTTTTTTTTTTTGCCGATCCGATCTTCCGATTTTTTCTGCATGATTGGAAATCGGCAAAAAACGGTCCGATCATGTATGATCGGATCGTGATCGATCCGATGATTGGTTACAGCGTTAGTGTACAGTCACCGAGATTCTTCCCCAAAGGCCAAAACAAGCAGGGAAATATTAATACACGGTATATTATAGTTTTATACAGGCAAATCTTTGTTCGCTGCATGTGTATGACTGTACCACCGCCCACTACCCTGTATAATAGTCTTAATAGACACACTTTTAAAGATAATACTACATTTATGAGAGTTTTCAGAATACCAATTATGTCACAATACAGTTTATTTTAGAAAAGACAGTTTTCAGAATACACCC
>JBAMJV010012389.1:0-12852 GCA_037951105.1 Echinarachnius parma | reverse complement strand
CTTGTTAAATGAAATCAAAAGAAAAACAAACTATGATTTTTGATTGGCGTAGCCAAGGGAGTGAAGGGGGGGGGGGGGGGGGGGCTTGTTTGATAACTTTGAACGATCATTTTTGTTTATTGACGTAGCCAGGGAGGGGGAGGGGGGCTTGCTAAATAAAGGCTCTATATTAAATTTAGAGAAAACTATGATTTCTGATTAGCGTAGCCAAGGGGGTGGGGGGGGGGGGTGGGGGGGCTTGTTTAATAATGCTCTACAATGCTCTACAATATCAGATTGGCGTAGCCACAGGGGGTGCCTTGCTTAATACCATAAACAAGAAAAACAAACTACAATTTCTGATTGGGTTGTAGCTACAGGGGGGGGGGGGGGGGTGGGGCTTGCTAAACAAGGCTCTATATTAAGTAAAGATAAGACAACAATTTTTTTTTAGATAGAGTAGCCACGGGGAAAGAGGATGGGGGGTTGGAGGGGGGCTAGCTCAATGAGGCTCTTCTATATGAGATAAAGACAAAAAACTAATTGGCGTAGCCAGGGGGGGGGGGGTGGGGGGGGGCTAGCTTATACACGTTCTTGTTAAAACAAACAGAAAACAAAACTATAATTTTGGTTCATTCATGCTTAGAGGGGATCCCCATAAGTAGGACGGAGCCCCCATGCTTCTAAAGGGGTCACCCACCAGATAGGCGGTGCCCCATGGTTCATTCATGCTTAGTGGGGCCTCCCCAAAAGAGGGACGGAGCCTCCAGGCTTCTGAAGGGGTCATCCATGAGATGGGTAATGACTCCAGGGTTCATTCATGCTTAGACGGGATCCAAATAAGACGGACGGAGCCTCCAAGCGTCTGAGGGGGTCAACCGTGAGATGAACGGTGCCCCCAGGGTTCATCCATGCTTAGAGGGAGCTCCCCATAAGAAGGACGGAGCCCCCAGGCTTCTGAAGGGGTCACCCATGAGTGAGATATACTTCATTCATGCTCGGAAGGGGCTCCCAAAGAGATGGACTGATGGGCAGAAAGTGCAAGATTGCCCCTGAGTTTATCAAGCAAGCCCCCCCCCCCCTTTGGCTACGGCAGTCTGAAATTATAGTTTGTTTTTCACTGTATTTATATAGAACCCAGTGGCGTAGCGAGGGTCAACGGATTGGGGGGGGGGGCACAGCTGCGAGGGAGCGTAGCGCCCGAGGGGGGGGGGGGGGGGGGGGAGGGTGTGGGAGCTTTTACAATTTCACTTGAAATAATGCAATCTGGTGGGGGAGGGGGGGGGGGGGGGTCTCGAGTATGCGCCAAATCGCACATTTAAAAGCCCAAAAATTGGAAAATCTCCTTACAGTGGGAGGGGGACACCCCCTCCCATAGCGTCGATCCTGAGGGGCAGGGGTGCGGTCGCCCCCCCCCCCCCCCCCCAATTAAAATATTGGGGCCGAGCATATCATTTCGCCCCCCCCCCCTCAATAATTCCGAAAATGAGGAAGAAAAAAATCGAGTGATTTAATGCCAAAGATAGTCTAGTGGGATTTCTGGAAAATGTGCATGTTAGGAGCATTTGGGAGTAAAAGTTGGGAACCAAGATATTTCACATAATTTAGGGATGCTGAATCCGATTAGCCCTGTTCCCAAGCGAAATATTAAGTTTTTGAACATCTAATTTGCCTAAACAAACTGGCCGCCAAAATGACACCTTTTTAAGCTTGTAAAACAAGTTTGTTCAATAACTTTGCAACCAGGCGAGCAAAACTTGCAAATTAAATGTCTAGAATGATGATTACTATCAAAAGGAACATGCATATGATAACTCTGATGTATTTAGTGTACACGAAGACACATACATATGCAAATTAGTAGCCGCCACTACAGAAAAGTCTTACAAAACAAGTTATTTTGGGGCAATTTAAGCCTACTGAATATAACACTGATAATCAGTGTCTTAATCATTCCTGCGAGTCAAATAATTTAATGAGATCGTTTCATTGAATCACCAGTAGTATATTTTGCTTATATACAAATAGAATTGGAATATTAAAAATGGCCTCCAATTGACGCTATATATTTGAGCGGATAGAAACGTGTATATTATAACTCGGTTACTAAGCTAGAGTAAAACATACGAAGAAGCGATGCACAGATGTATGTTTTCAATAAGGGACGTCAAAAGGATTATTCTGATGAATTTAATGACATGGATGACTTATGAATATGCAAATTATTGGCTGCCATTAGTGACAAAATTAACGTTTTAATCATTTGAGAGTTTATCTGTTATGTAGTATTTTAAGTAGCAAATCACATCAAACGTTTAAGAACATTGAATATTCTTCTGTCCGTGATATTTCATACGAAGGTAAATAAAAACAACAACAAAATACTTCCCCCCTAAGCAAAATGACGTAACTTTTTAAAAAATAGGGTTTGAGCGACATAACTTGGCAGGAATATTTCTAAAATTATTGGCTAACGTCTCTGTGAAAATGAATTTGATCCGCCATGCCATGCATGAGTGAGCACACATTAAAGGAAGATGTCACTTTTCAAAAGTCACAAGAGTCAAAAAGTTAAAATTTTGCCTTTGATGTGTGGTCACTCATCCATGACTCGACGGACCAATTTAATTTTCACACATAAGTTAGTCAATAAATGTAGGAACAATCCTGCCGAGTTATTTTGCTAAAAACTTTTTCGTTAACAAGTTATATTATTTGATTAAGGGGGACATAAGGGGGACAAAGTGACATTTTTCTTTTAATGTGTGCTCACTCATGCATGGCATGGCGGATCAAATTCATTTTCACAGAGACGTTAGCCAATAATTTTAAAAACATTCCTGCCAAGTTATGTTGCTCAAACTCTATTTGTTAAAATGTAACGCCATTTTGCTTCGGGGGGAAGTTACTTTTTTGTTGTGTTTATATTAGGATTTAACTAAACTGGTAACTGGTATTTCTGATTGATTGAAATCAGTGAAATACATCTGCACATATCCTGTTTGGAGAGTGTGGTTAACGAATATCAAAGCACACAAATCAATTTTTGTATTGAAGATTTCACCAAATTGGTGTCAGGTAGTAACACGATGTTTAATGAAAAGAATTAAGCCTGTAGTTAAAAGCAAAAGGGACCTTTGGACTATGTTTGATATATATAATGATAATGATAAGTACGATTTTACATATTTTAGTACTTTGTACTTTGAACTAAATCTGCATATATAGGCCCTTTTCTGATTAATGACCGATACTGAGCACGAACAGTCAACTTACATTACTTATCACATACTTCACCAAACTGGTAACAGGCAGTCACGCGATATTTAATATGATTAATAAACCTTGTGGTCCAAAAACCGTTGCCCCTATTGTGGTATAATCGTTTAGTTATTGAGTGAAGTCTTAACTAATTATGATTCATTTACAGTTTTATATAATCGTACTGCAAATAGTGAAATATATCGAATGTGTATGTAACGGATAATAATCAGACTATTTATACCTCTGACATTAACATAGGCAGCAGATAAGATAATGTACAAATCACTCTGTACAAAGGCTACACTTCTTGGACTCAACATCACCTTTGCTAAATGTTCGCTTTTTGTTCATTTTATTTTCGGTTATTTTCTATTGTATTTTCCTGTGTTTTGATGTCTTAGAATTAATATAATTTAGCTGTTCAGCTTGTTCAAGCCAAAATACAGCATTGTAAAGGTTTCGGAAACAAACTCTATTTCTTTATATACATCGTTGAAAGAATAGTTGAGTTTTGGTATACATGGCGCTACACAGAATATATTTTGTGACTTAATGAACAACCGAATATAACATTTGAAACGGCAAAATTGGTTCAGAAACGGCTGAAATATATACTGTATTAACATAACCTTGTATAACAATAGTTGTTGGGTCCAACAAGTATTCGATAATTTTGAACCAGCCGTTAAACATGTCTAAAAATGCTTCCTCTTTTCAACAAATTCATAAGAAGTTTTTGAATTGTTGTTGATTGTCTTTCTTGCTAATCAGTTTTTGAACAAAACCTCATATGCCCAATATTCTATGAAAAATGGTTGAAACCAATGAGGCTTTATGGAGCGTCCTTTTCGAGAGCAGTTGGAGAAACACATTTATAAACGTAATACTTTGTACTTACATTTAAGGTAAGGACGAAGTAAAGTAATTTGTCTGCCATTTTGTTTATGCAAATTAAAGGTGTTTTCGAGTATATAATACTACTAATGATTTCATACATGTTCTGATTTGATCAATCATTATAATTCTAAACTTGGTTTTTAGTAAGTCACTGTTTATTGCATTCATTGTTATTAGGCCTTACTTACGAAATATGATCCATTTTGTACCATTTGTCAGTAATGGCGGCCACTAATTTGCATATCTATAAGTCATGCATGTCACGTCATTCATCAGAACAGTCTTATTGACATCCCTTCTCATCGAAATAATGAATATGCACATTGCGTATATGTTTTGTTCGCTTAGTTGCTGAAACATTTTTGTATCAGTTCAAAATGGTGGAAATAGCGTCAATTGGCGGCCATTTTGAATGTGCTAATTATATTTGTGTATGTTATATGAGTAAATCATACAATTGATAATTATTTCATTCGCATAAAGTGTTTAAGACAGTGATTATAGGTGTTACATTCAGTAAGTCTAAATTTCCCCCAAATAATCAATTTTGTACGACTTTTCTGTCATGGCGGCCACTAATTTGAACATTTGTGCATCTTTTTTTCCACTAAATACATCAGCGTTATCTTATTTATGTTCCTTTTGATATAAAACATAATTTTAGACTGTAAATTTGCAGATTTTGATCGCCCGGTTGCAAAGTAATTGAATAAACACGTTTTACAGGTTTTACAAAGGTGTCATTTTGGCGGCCATTTTGTTTATGCAAATTAGATGGTCAATAACTCAAAATTATGCTTGGGAACAGGGTTTATCGGATTCAGCACCCCCAAATTATGTAAAATAGCTTGATTCCCAACTTTTACCCCCAAATGCTTCTAGGTTCTTATAAAGAGCTCTTTTTCAGTAATCCGTCTAGACTAAGAGGGAAAAAAAAACATATTTATCAATAATTAATCTTCAAAATAGCTGTGTTTTTTTTAGTTTGAAAATGACTTTAAATCTCGTTTTTTGCCTACTGTTTCTCATATTGCAAGTTTCATTTCGGTTGGGGGAACTCACCTTTCGAACTGTGTTGGGCAGTGTAATTTCTCAAACGCACACCTTAAACGAAGTTTATTAAACCCTCACAGAAAATCAAATAATCTGAAATAATATATCTTTCAGTAAATTCGGTCCATATGCGCTGAACGCAAATCAAATTGGAATGTTATGTGACCCCCCCCCCCCCCCCCCCCACATTTGAAAGTGGAGAAGACTGTCACCCAACCCCTTGTCATTATGTATGTTTGGTTCCAAATCACACAATTTCACGCCCCAAAATACAAAAGCTCTCCCACACCCTCCCCCACTCGGTCGCTTCGCTTCCAATGTCTCCCCTCCATTTTTGAGAAGTTGTTGCCTTGCTTAGTCTGAATTAATCCAATATCAAACATGAGTGCACTTCTGGTTTACGACTTCTTTCCTAATAACTGGAGAAAATCTGCTCTTTCCTCTTCTTCCTTTGACTTGATCACTACCTGTCACTTTAATGACATTTAATATAATCTTAGTTTTTCATTGAACTTTTTATCTAAAGGTAAATCTAGTAACTTTGTTGACATGTGCAAAACGTGATGCGTTGACAGCGTTGTTGATACAATGCTGTTGGTATCCGATGCGTCAACTGGGTGTTGTGTGAAAGTATGTTCAATGGACTTTATAATTATGAGCATACATGCGAAGTGATATTCATTGACTTATTGCACTCACGTTGTATCCGGTTTTGAATAAATCATAAATATCTTTTTAACAGAAGAGAAACCGCTAGAACTCCAATCGGATTTTGAGGATTTGGACAATGTTACTAAGTCCGTGGCAATATGAAATTGTTACTCTTGTTTCTATATAAGATTTTCGAATGATGCAATTCATACAAAGTTACAGAAAGTTTTGGATGCTTTTAGATTAGCGTTGTTTCTCAATCTGCTTTACAAAATTAATTTGAGTGTTTTGATCATAAACCAAGGAAGATTTGTCCCTCTCTCATGTTCTACAAAGCTTCATTCTTTTCTTTACTCAGTGTTTTATAGTCGACATTGTTACAGATAATTCCAGTCAAGTAATTACATGAATTACCAAGAAGTTTGGCAGGCATTCTGCCATCTATAAACAGAAAATATTTGTTGTGAGGTGATGTCAAAACTGAGTGTCAAATTCGCAATGTAACTGGCCTGGCTGGGAATACAGCACTTAAATTCATAATTACATATTTTTGTTTGATCAAATAAAGTGTATTCTGTCATTAAAATGGTATGCTCTTTTGAATATGACACTCAGATTGTCATTATCTTACGCAAAATAATTTTGTGTAGCGCCCTCTGTATCAAAACTAAAATATCCCTTTAATCAATTGCTCCCATTTAGTGAAAACCTTAACCCCTTTTATATACACTTCGTGACCCCCATTCGTGAACCACTTGACCTTCTTTGTTATGCACTGTTTAATTGACATCTGCATGTTAGATTACTCCTATACCTCCTTTAGTGAACAACTTGACCTTCTTTTCAATACACCTTGATCTTCACCTCCTTTTGTAAAACTAGTTTACCTTCTTTAGTAAACTAGTTGCCTTCCGTTTGTAAACTACTTGACCTCCTTTCGTGAAAAACATCATTTTTATACACTACTTGACCTCGTTTTGTAAACTACGTGACCTCCTTATTATACACTACTTGACCTCGTTTTGTAAACTACGTGACCTCCTTTTTATACACTACTTGACCTCGTTTTGTAAACTACGTGACCTCGTTTTGTAAACTACGTGACCTCGTTTTGTAAACTACGTGACCTTGTTTTGTAAACTACGTGACCTCTTTTTGTAAACTATTTGACCTCTTTTTGTAAACAAGTTGACCTTTCATTAACCACTTTTTATACACTACTTGACCTCGTTTTGTAAACTACGTGACCTCGTTTTGTAAACTACGTGACCTCTTTTTGTAAACTATTTGACCTCCTTTTGTAAACAAGTTGACCGCCTTTCATTAACCACTTTACCTCCTTTTTATACACTACTTGACCTATTTGTAAACTACGTGCCATCGTTTTGTAAACTACGTGACCTCCTTTTTATACACTACTTGACCTCGTTTTGTAAACTACGTGACCTCGTTTTTTAAACTACGTGACCTCCTTTTTATACACTACTACATGACCTCGTTTTGTAAACTACGTGACCTCCCTTTTATACACTACTTGACCTCGTTTTGTAAACTACGTGACCTCCATTTTATACGCTACTTGACCTCATTTTGTAACCAAGTTGACCTCCTTTCATTAACCACTTTACCTCATTTTTATACACTACTTGGCCTCGTTTTGAAAACTACGTGACCTCGTTTTGTAAACTACATGACCTCTTTTTTGTAAACTACGTGACCTCCTTTGTATACACTACTTGACCTCGTTTTGTAAACTACGTGACCTCTTTTTGTAGACTATTTGACCTCCTTTTGTAAACAAGTTGACCTCCTTTCATTAACCACTTTACCTCCTTTTTATACACTACTTGACTTATTTGTAAACTACGTTACCTCGTTTTTTAAACTACGTGACCTCCTTTTTATACACTACTTGACCTCGTTTTGTAAACTACGTGACCTCCTTTTTTATACACTACTTGACCTCGTTTTGTAAACTACGTGACCTCGTTTTGTAAACTACGTGACCTCCTTTTTATACACTACTTGACCTCGTTTTGTAAACTACGTGACCTCCTTTTTATACACTACTTGACCTCGTTTTGTAAACTACGTGACCTCGTTTTGTAAACTACGTGACCTCCTTTTTATACACTACTTGACCTCATTTTTAAAACTACATGACCTCCTTTTTATACACTACTTGACCTCGTTTTGTAAACTACATGACCTCCTTTGTATACACTACTTGACCTCGTTTTGTAAACTACGTGACCTCGTTTTGTAAACTACGTGACCTCCTTTTTATACACTACTTGACCTCATTTTGTAAACTACATGACCTCCTTTTTATACACTACTTGACCTCGTTTTGTAAACTACATGACCCCCTTTTTATACACTACGTGACCTCGTTTTGTAAACTACGTGACCTCCTTTTTATACAGTACTTGACCTCGTTTTGTAAACTACGTGACCTCCTTTTTATACACTACTTGACCTCGGTTTGTAAACTACGTGACAACGTTACTAGATCCCATCAAGCCAAAGCTAGTTTGGCGTTCCCAGGATCAATGTGGGGGGGGGGGGGGGGGGGGGGGGTTGACTAATAGCTAGGCCCTCTATCTAATTATTATCTCATTTGATCCACCACTTTCATATTTGGCACACATTTCTAGCAGGTCAAGCTCTACGTGCAATTTGCAATCATCAACATTTCTTTCGGTAATTACCATGCCTTTAAATCCAACATTGTAGCTGTTTTCACATAATGCACTGATTTATGTAGGCAATTTATTTTTTAGAATAGCTCTGCCAGATTACATATTCTATCTAGAACATAAGGCATGATATTTATGTGGTATTTGATGGGTTTTAAGGACACATTATGTCCGCAAAGTAATTGTGGAGATGACTTTCAGATAAGTATATTTTAGCAAACACATTTCAGTACGATAATGCGTATACGTGCAATTCTTCTACCCTGTTACCCTGTTAACCTGATCCAACGTAGGGTTTGTCATTTTTAAATGATTATAGACATCATGAAAACCCCAATTGGCATATTTGTATCGAAACAAAATCATAAAATATATCAAGATAATAATTCTTATTATTTTCATTGTTTTGCACCATTTTGTCTTTTAAAACAAAGAAAAAAATAATACTCATGGAAATCAATTTCAGTTAATGAAAACCTGACAATAATGATTTTGTTATGAAATTTGACTGAAAAAACGCAGACCTCACTTGTTTATACTAACATAAAAAACATGCTCTTCAGTTTACAGTTACCATTGCAACAGGAATCGGCCAATCCACCAAAATTGTATACCAAAATGTTAGCAATAATATTTTATGAAAAGTCACCAAATTTGACCCATCGCGCCCCCCCCCCCCTTTGGCTTGATAGGGTTAAACTCCCGTAAACTACTTGACTGTGTTATACTACTGACAACCCCTTTTTATGACTCAACATGACCTCATTTGAGGAAAATGTGTAACACAGATACTCCCCTAATATACTACAATCCATTGCGGATTGTACAAATATCAGAAGCGTTATGAACACTGGCCGAAGATATATAGCAACAAGTAGAAACTACAGAGTCTGACATACATGGCGTTATCTCCTGCCCTATCTGATACATGAATAGGCCTATCAATATGCAGTAATACATACAAACCCAGTTGAACGTACGACCTGTCTTTATCTTGTGCACACTTTGACAAGAGTCTTTATATCAAGACTAGCAAGGAGGGTATGGCTTTCAACTCCTGACTCTTATCAGCACTGTGGTTTTGCCCCAGACCAAGTCTGATCACTTGTGCAAACAAAAAAACTGGGGGAGGACAGGGGATAATTTTAAACGGGGTGTTTTCGTAATGATTTTTTCCACTGACATGTTTACCTCTGACATTTTTTCACCGATTCACAATTAATACTTTTTAGTGATGACTTACATGTTTTAGTAACTAACATTTAGTATGACCAGAAAATGTATTTTCCCTTAAAAAAATGATTAATTTCAACAAAAACTGATTACCGTCAGACTATATTTCGAGCGCTAAATGAGCAATGCACAGAACTTTGATCATACTACTTGTTCTCAGTCTCACGATGTATCCACTGTCGAGGATTGTCATTCCATATATCACTATGGCACCCGTCTTAAATCCAAAATGGCCGCTACTCAAGTTAGGATGCATTGTGTTCCTTCTTTTGGTTATATTATGATTGAGATGATTTCTTTTTTTTTCACTTTTAATCATAGGAATGAACAACTAGAATACTTGAATCATAATTTTGTTTTTTTACAGTAGAACAAAAACAAATATATGAAATAAATGCAGGGCTCATACAATACAAGGGCTCATAACATTTTCTCCTTTCAAAAGCCAGAGGCGGCCATCATGAATTTTCCTCTTTTTTGGTAGCCATGGTATGTGTTGAATTAGCTATCATACATTGACTTCTTGCCCTTAAAAACTGTGGAAAAGTGGCATTTCTCGTATTTGTTACGTTCCGGGTTAACAACATACCCCCAATATACACAAACAACATTTCTGGAAATATGCAAAATAATAGGTAAATAACCTAATCATGTTAATTATTTGCATTGCCAAATGTTGCTTATAAGACAACCAAAATAAAGTGAACCGAAATAGATATTCAGAACATGATTAAAACATTAAATCCAGTACTTAATCCTTATAAGAGGCAGTAGCCACTACAATGCAAATCAGAGGCAGCCGTCTTTGATGTCTGGATGTTACCCATAGAGTACATGCAGATGAACACCAGAATTTAATTCCTTACCCCAAAATACCCTAGAAAAGCTTTTTTTTTATCATCTTCGTACTAATCCTAAAAAGAAACTGACCTCTGAACTTATTTCAGAAATATGCAAATGATCTGATGATCGTTAAAATACTACTGACAAAAAATATCCAATGTTGCCAAGGTAGCAACATCGCTGAATTTTCGATAAAACCATTAACAGTTTAAGAACACGAACAGTGAGGGAAAAAACATTGGACTTATGAACATTTATTATATTATTATATACACACAATAAATACATTAATTATAAAGGTGGCTATTTACCTTGTATGTGCCATTCCCAATATATTCAACTGTATCGGCCATTGCACTGGACTTGGTAGCAGTGTTATAAATCCTGACCCGGAAGTAGTCTCCTCCAAACTGCTTCCGACTCCCATTCCTATTCCTGGCTTCAATAATGACCTCCACTCGATCACACAGTTGATAGTCTCTGCCAGGATCGACGACCGTGAACGTGGACGTCGATGCGCTGGTTTTTGTATCTGGATCCTAATTAATAGCATGTGTGACATCAAAGTAAATGGAAATATATATTTATATAAAATGTTCACATGAGTGCATGTTCTTTACTAATAACAGACAAGAAAAATGCCCTCAACAACAATACAAATCGAAACATGGAAAGAAAAAAAGTCCTTCGCTGTGTTAACATTTTCACCATTCAGACAAACCTGGAAGCAAAAATTAAAGGGATCTTTACAAGTAAGTTCGTCTGAATTGACCAATAGCACTTGAATCTCTATTATGTGTGGAAATTTCCATTAAAGGACTTAGTGACATTGTCAAAATCCTCAAAACTTACTTGAAACTCTAGTGGTTCTCTCATACCTTATCATATTCATATTAAAGGGATAGTTGAGTTTTGGTATAGAGAGTACAGTTTTGGTAAAACTGAATTTTAGTTATCAAAATCTGCACCATTACATTACAAACTAATAGTTATAACTCCACCATGCTCGAAAAGAATCCAAAATTAAAAATGACTAAGTAAAAAGCCTGTTATCATTCAAAAAGAGCTGTTCTCTAAAAGCTCATTGGTTTGAACCATTTTAAATAAAATATTGAATATGTTTTGTATATGTTTGTATATGTTTTGTTGACATAGTGATTAGATAGAGAGATAATCAACTACTATTTAAAAACCCCTTTTGTAAATTGTTGAAAAGAGGAAGCATTAAAAAAAAAATTACGGGTGGTTCAAAATTATCGAATAATTGTGGGGCCCCACATTTATTACTAATGGTTATGTTTATGGATAATTCAGCCATTTCTGACCCGACTTTGATCAAATGAAGTTTATTCTGCATGTCATTCAAATTTATATGCTCTTTCAAATTTGACACTCATTTTTTCATTATCTCACTATTATCCTCAAAACTTACTTCGAACTCTAGTTGTTATCTCATACCTTATTATATTCATATTTAACAATAAAAGCATGGGACAGGTTTTGGTTTTTCAAATTTCCATTTCGTTCAAAAGATATTTACGATTTAAGTGCTGAGATGAAGCTGTATACGGGATAATTTCATGCCGTGTACAAAGTAAGTACAATGAGTTAGTGAATATCACTTTGCATTTTTTGCTCATATCTCAGCCAAAAAAAAAATCCAATTAACGTAACATTTTCACACGTTACTGTGTGGACATATCAGATCACTCCAATACACATTTTATTAATCACTCATCACATTTTGTACTTGCCAACAAAGTTACTAGATCCCTTTAATAACCCAGTCATGTTTATCCTTTATGTGTTTTCGTGCCCCTTACGGGAAGGCAGACCTAAATGTTAAAATTTCCTAAATTCTGCCACAATATGTCTTTCATATGGTTAAAGCATGTAAAGGGAGCTAGTAACTTTGCTTACAAGTGCAAGAAATGATGAGTGATTGATAAAATGTGTATTTGTGTGATCTGATATATCCACAAAGTAATGTGTGCAAAAATGTAACGTTAATTGGATGTTTTTTGGCCGAGATATGAGCAAAAAGCAAAGTGATATTCACTAAACTCATTGCACTTACTTTTACACGGATTAAATTATCCCGTAGACAATTTCATACAGACACGCTTCAATCGTAAATATCTTTTGAATGAAACGGAAATTTGAAAAACTGAAACCTGTTCCGTGCTTTTATTGTTAATAATATGAATATAATAAGGTATGAGATAACAACTAG
>JBAMJV010012388.1:0-46021 GCA_037951105.1 Echinarachnius parma | reverse complement strand
ATCTGCAATTCGTGCTAGATGTGTTGACAAAGATTCTTAATACAAGACTTACATAACAACAAAATGTAAACTTTCTTTAAACGATAAATCAAAACGATATTATTAAACTCATCATCTTATATGGTTCAAACTTTAATTAATTAATTCATATAAACCAACAATTTCCTCAATATCTACATTACTACATGACCATACATATACTACTGCTATATTAAAATTCGTAACGTTCATGTTAGGTTATCAACACAATAATATGTAGTTGTAGTATAAAGGCTGCATTTAAAGGGAAAGGCGGGTTCTCGAAAAATTATTTTGTTGTCGGTGCCTAACACTTAAGTTATCATTGAAAAACTTAACTTATCCTAGCACCATGTTTGGATGGGATAAATAAATCTAAATGATTCGTTTCGAAGGTTGTTTTCATTCAAAATAACAACCGTTAACACAAGAGCAGGCTCGTAGCCAGGGTGGGGGTACGTTGGGTGCGTATGCACCCCCCCCCCCCCCCCCCCCCCACCCAATTCAGAAAGGCCCACTTTATGTCGGTCTCGGGTCCACTTTTTATACTAGTCATGAGTCCACTTCTTTTTGGTCTCGACCATCTTAACAAAATGGTCTCGAACCCCCCCCCCCCCTGACTGTACAACTTATCCAGTGATCTCGGTCCCCCATTTTATGATTTGAGATTAATATTATACAGATGTGGTGGAGGGTGGTGGAGGGAATATTACAGAATGTTCCTTCGAGGCATATTGAGGGAAGATTATAAGTCCCGAGACGTAGTCGATGGACTTATTGTCTTCACGAAATAGCATTTCAAATCCCGAGGGAGCATTCCATGATTTTCCCGACAACACAGTTATCATCTGTTATATTTTATGACAAAAGTCATACTCTCAGCCTCTCTGCGCTCGATTAGAAATTGTGGCTTTTTGAAGTGATATGTTGACAAGTCATTGTGACGTCATAATACAATCTCTCTTGCAGCGCGCACCATGCGATGAATAGTGGGCTCTGCCGTGTAATATAACAAAATGTTATTGCAATCACGTGACTGTGATGAGCCAATTAATGACTCGCATTTTCCTACATCATTATATGATTTTGAATCTAATTTATATAAATAAATGAATTGGAGTATCTATTCATTCATACTTTTTTTTTTCAAAAATTGGCAGTATGTAGAACACTCAAAACAGGGCATTGCCTTGGCAGTAAATATTTTATTAATTTATTGTTTCATAAATTCCTGTGGTATTTGTAATACAAATACAATTATCCATGCAGACGCCTAAGTACACGCGCTCATATCAGGAAATAAATACAAAACGCCATTAACCCGTATAAAACGAGAATTATTTTAGGCATAATTCAATCAACCACTGTTTTGTTCATACAATTGTATAAAGGACCTCTTAGTAGAGGTAATTAGTGCGTTGGTTCTATCGATGGATCTAAACCACGGGAGGATAGTTTTCACGACGTGTTGCCAATTTAAGGACTCTATGTTTAATATTGAATGATAATTCGAGATATTATAAAAACGTTAAGTAAACGAAGTTTTAAGTACATCAATGATAAATTGACGCTCAAGGATTAGATGAATTTATGTCATTATAATATACCGTGAACGCTTGATACAGGTTTTTGGGACTCTTATATTTAAAACCACAAAAATGTGGGCATTTCTCCTTGATTGGAAAGTGAATGAATACGAACGTATCTATATTTGGGGGAGTTTGTTTGAGTAGTGGGAAGGTGTGCCCCTATTTACAAAAGGGTGTAACATTTGTTGATATTATTTTTGTGTTAAAATTTCATGGCATTATTGACTCAACAAAACCCTTCCCTCTTTTATTTCCGTCTAATGATTTTGCTCTAAATTCAAAAGACGGACATTTTGTCAAGTTTTATTGATGAGCTTTTTAGTACTAAAACTGTTACGTTAATATTGTTTTAATTATAATTTAAATACTTTTATAATATAAGTCTTACAAGTAATGACATACAGGGAGACGGGCGGGGGAGGGGGGGGGGGGAGTGGGGGAAACAGCGCTTGGATGCTGCCAGCGGTTTTCAATACCATGAAACCCCGAATCCCACCCAACTTTAAATGAAATTTAAATGAAAAAGAGCAAATAGTGTTTCTTCGGGATTCGAACCCTATACCTTTGGATTGCTAGTCCGGTACCATACCAACTGAGCTATACAAGCCCCAGTGCTGTGTTCGCTCCTGAAAGTTTGTCAATGATCGTGTGGTCAGAAGCTTTTATAAACCTGACACAAACCCGAACACGAAGGATAATAGATCAACTTAGGGATATGTGCGAGTGATGCAGCTTTTTCATAAATTATTTCAAACTTCACTTATTTAGCTTCTAACAGTGAAATAGAACTGAAATTTGAAATGAGTTCCTTGCCCGTTTACCACTTAGGATTTGACTTGGCCCGAAAATGATGGTTTAATATTGAGTGTGACATGTTCTTAGCCAATAATTGTATTAGAATCTCTAGGCAACCGCCCGGACACACTCCGCTCCAGCAGAGAGAAGTATTGGATAAGACGTCTCTGCACCATTCATCCCCGTGGTCTCAACATCCAAGAAGGCAGTGATTAACCTTTGCATCTCCCCTTCATCGTCTGCACCACCATTTGTTTGTTTTCACCCCCCATATCGATACTTCACTTTGTTCCACATACTATTCATATTCTTATTTCCCATTTTATTTTCCCCATATATTCATTCCAGTTTCCTTTGAGATTACATTATATACACTGTCACCATTCATACACATAATCATGTTAGTTTATTAATATGTTATCCTTTTTGCATTTAATTTCTTTCTATAGGTACACTGCCCATAGACATGGGCTTATTCATATACATCCACATTCTCATCATGCATAGTTCCACCTCTATTTTTATCATATTGTTCCACCCTCATTTGTCTCTCCACCTTCCCTCTGATTACCTACCCATTTAGGCTTCCTTTTGTTCACTATCTCTTTTACACTCCCTGTCCCATTCATTTGTCTATGTTGCTTCCCTACACATCATTACCTACTGGGTCCTCATCCTTTCCACTCTCCTTTGTACTCGCCTATCCTATTCATCCGATCCTGCAACACACTTCACTTCACTTTCTTTGTCCTAATCCTCTCGCTCCCATCCCCTACACTCATAATCCCCTCTATTGTTCCTCCCCTCTCAGTGCCCCAGTGTGCACCCCCACACCTCATCAACTGTCTTTTGTTCACATGTCTCTTTCCATTTCTTGATTTATTTCTTTGATCCTCCCTACCTCCATTCTTCTCTAAGCCTTACACTCTCATCACATTTTCTTTGACTGCAGCCACTTAAGGACCCACCCATGCCTGTTTGACCTGATTGGTCAAGCAGTCCTGTCACTCACCCACTCACAGTTGCTTTCATTGTTTTGTGTCTCCGCCTCCTTTCCTCTTTCCAGCCCCCCTTCCATACATGTGTTTATGTTGGTATATATTCTGTGTTTTTTCTGTAGTAACTGTCATTTGTGCCCTGACGAAGATTCTGCTAGGATCGAAAGCTAGGCTGTATACGACTCTCATCTTATTATATTTACCTTTAAAATTACAGGGTTTTGGGCCGATAAATGTTGTCCATTTTCCCCATGGATGTATGAATATTTCGTAAAGGGGCACCTAGGGGACACATACAATTTGTGGTGGCATGTTCCCCCCCCCCCCCTTTGCCCCCCTGTAGCTACACCCCTGCTCTTGCCTGTAATGCATGTTCAATTTAGACCCATACTGGCTATGACGCATTTAAATTAGATGACAATTATTAGTATTTACTATGTATAATTACGTGAACAATGATAACGATAACAGGCTATAGGGTAGCGTACATTTTATGCATGTTTTATAATTGAATATTTGTTGATCCGGGGAAATATTTTGATTACTCATTTGTCGTATTTACACAAATCATTGTTAATTACATTTCGTTAGTCCGTTTCATCATATTTGCTCTATTGTTTGTTTGTTTGTTTCAACAATAATTATTACGACTCCGTGTTTACACGGGCAGTTCCGCAGTTTACACGTTATGGGTGGAATTCACTAAGCAGGTTTGTGTAAACCATGGTTTAAACCATGGTCTACATCTATGGAGTGCCATTTGTAAACTGATGGAGAAATAAATATGTCAACTCCTTACTTGTTAACAATGTTGATGCTACACATTTACTAAAGGCACTAAATACATGTTTGTCTTCTCAGATGGTAAAATTTGCTGGTTAGCAAGCACCAAAAGTCATGTCATTAGAAATTATAAATTGTTTTACTTGTCTACGAGCAGCACTCCATAGATGTAGACCATGGTTTAAACCATGGTTTACACAAACCTCATTTGTGAATCCGGGCCAATGAGTACGCTGAATACTTGTAGGTTGTAACTCTACAATTTCATTGAACTGTACAAATAATATTGATAAGCCATAACCAATGCATTCAGCCACAGTCATGTGCTGTTTCACAACAACAGGCATGCGCCTGTATACTTTGTAAAATATTTGTGATTTATTAATTGTATAAAATGTGTAATTTTCTTGTTGAAAATGGAAATAAATTTGAATTTAATTGAACTGAACTGAATCGAACAATTATCGGGTTTGAAATGAAGAGGAGTTGTTTGGGGGGGGGGGGGGGGGGACTTACTTTTTGTGTTTGGTTGATTATCAACATCATCATCACCACCATCATCATCATCATCATCATCATCATCATCATCATCAATCATCATCATCATCATCATCATCATCATCAATTATCACCATCGGGCATTGTGGCACAACGGTAGAGCGTCCTTTCATGCACAGGATGTCGTGGGTTTGAACCCCGGCTGGGTCACACCAAATTAAATGCAATAATACCTACTGCCTTCTAGTCAGGCGTTTGGCATAATATAATAATGCGGGGTAGTGATAACATGCATGGTCCGCTAGAAGAGCAATGTTTGTCTCTGAAGTGGCTATCCCTCGGTAAAGTATCCGTTATTGTTAGTATAGTTATCATAATCATTAATTTTATGCAAAATCGTTTTCTACATTTCAGTTTCAGGACAGGATTCTGAGGAGCTCGAGTGGGTATTTTTAGACCCCTCCTCCTCCTCATCCTCTTCATACACCTTCATGAGGCAACGCCAGACCTACGACCAGGCCCGTCAAAGATGCCAGAGTTACAACGCTGATTTGGCGACGATAAAGACGGCAGATGTAGATGTGAGATTTATTTTGTAATACTATATTATGGGCCTATCGATATAAATAATACTAGTATATCGATGTATGGGCCCCGTTGCAGAAAGAGATGCAATCGAGTGTATAAATTGTAAGTCAGATTATGTGACGATAAATGCGCAAATGTGATTGGTTGAAATACAGACATTTTCTGACTTGCAATTAATTGCAACTTATAATCGATTGCATCTCTTTCTGCAACGGGCCATGTTTGTACTCCCATTGTCAGATTAATGGTATACCGGTAGATGCACTATAAATCATTAAAGTAAAATGTAGTAAAAACTAACAAGTCCTACGAAAAGGTCCGAAAACTGTGTCCGAGGTACGGTGATTTAGTGACGATAAAGGCGGTAGAAATAGATGTGAGATTATGGTTGTGTGTGTATACATTACGTCTTTAGTGTTACGGAATCTTAATTTGGCCATAATCTCACATAATTTTGTTTATCATGTGACTAAAATTGAGCGCAAATAAAAAAAATATAATAATAATGCCATGTCATGAATGCTTAATAACCTTTCAAATGATTTCCTCGTGACCATTTTCTATCTTTCTTGTCACAGCGATTCTTGAATACGCATATAGGAAGTGGCCCCGATGAATCGATGTGCGGCAATCGATACTGGATCGGACTGGACGATAAGGACGTCGAGGGCTCATACCAATGGGTCGACGGGACCAGTGCCACGTAAGTAACCGGTGATCTCTAGGAAATTGGATAATATTCTCTGTAAGATATACTAGATATTATATTCTCCATTAAGAAACCACTGATCTCTTATGTAACTTGATAATGTTCTTCTCTGTGAAATTAGATGTCATATTATCTATTGTAATACGTGAATAAATGTCGAGGGAACGTTCCAATGGATCGACGGGACCAGTGTACCACGTAAGTAACCACTGATCTCTAGAAAAATGGATAATGTTCTCTATAAGATACTAGATAATATATTCTACATTAAGAAACCACTGATCTCTATACTATAGGCAACTGGATAATGTTCTTCTATGTGAAACTAGATATCCTATTATATTTTGTAATACGTGACGATATGTCGAGAGGGCGTTCCAATGAGTCGACGGGACCAGTGCAACGTAAGAAACCACTGAACCCTAGACAAGTGGATAATATTCTCTATAATATAGGTTTTCCCGCTCAATTTTACACTTTTTTCAATCGAATTCATTAAGGGTCATTCAAATTCACGCATTGCCGCGTAATCGTTAGTATCGGTGTTTCAAATTCCGAATATTAAGACAGTGCAAACGAATTCATGCATACGCATATACGGTTTCGTGAATAGACACGATAGTTCATTTATGGGCACTCGAATTCGCGAATGTGCAGTAGCGCCAGCGTGAACTACGTGCGATTTTGAATGACCATTGATGAAAAGGTATGCTCTTTGTTCAAATTCACTTGCTCAGACGCGATTTTGATCGACTATTTACGAATTCGAAAGCTGCTTTGACACGGCGATCGCAAATCGCGCGAATTCGTTTGCTCAGTATATCAATTTGATTGTCACAATCGCAAAATTGAGCGGGAAAACTTATATTATACTCTCCATTAATAAACCACTGATCTCCTAGTAACTGGATAATGTTCTTCTCTAGGAAACTATATCGAGTGATCGTTCCAATGGGTCGACGAAACCACTGATCTCTAATGTTCATTCATATGACCCGACTTCTCATCAGTACAACTATATTCCAGGCCACTGTACATTTAAGCCAAGTTCCTGCTTATGAGGGTCGGTCTGCTGCATATATTTAATTTGCAATGATATAAATTAGTCATCGTCGCATTGATTGTATTGCAATTCTAATTTCATTGTTTTCTCATCTGCTCATTTAGATGTTTGAAACAAAAACAAAAAGAATCTCTGTATATTTCATTTTGATTTTGTTTATAAATGCAGAAATAAATCTGCTGAAAAAAAGTGGTTGTCATAGTATCCGGAAAGGCTACGGTTATTTAATTACTTTACACAATACTAATTATATACAGTCAAACCTGTCTACAGTGACCACGTCAGTGACCTATAGAGCAGTGGTCACTGTAGACAGATGACCTCTATATACGGGTTTTTGAACATTGTATTTCTCTGCAGGAGATCACTTTTGGTGACCACTTTAGGCAGGTTGACTGCTACAGACAGGTGTCCATTAAGACAGGTTTGACTGTAATGTGGTGGCCACTATACACAGGTTGACTGCTATAGACAGGTGGCCACTATAGACAGGTTGACTGCTATAGACAGGTGTCCATTGAGACAGGTTTGACTGTAATGTGGTGGCCACTATAAACAGGTTGACTGCTATAGACAGGTGGCCACTATAGACAGGTTGACTGCTACAGACAGGTGTCCATTAAGACAGGTTTGACTGTAATGTGGTGGCCACTATACACAGGTTGACTGCTATAGACAGGTGGCCACTAAGACAGGTTTGACTGTAAAAAGATATTCATGCAATTATCTTTTTGTGTACGTCCATATAGGTACACTAATTTCAGGCAAGGTCGCCCCAATAACCTGGCAGAGGCAGCAGACTGCGTGGGGATCATTATAAACCAATATAATTACAATACTCAGGTCAGATACTGGACCGACAACCTCTGTACCTACTCCCAGTGTTTCATCTGCGAGAGAACCACAGGTGAGTCCACAATCGAAGTCTAAGCACCCGCCCTCCCCCCTCGTCCCTCGTACCGTTTTTCATAGCCGGACTGATTGGGGGGGGGGGGGGGGGTGCACAATGACGTAGCATGGTCGAACTCATGGGCGTAAATTTGTTCGGAAAGCACAATGCATTGGGGGGCGAGCAATTGTTCACAAACAATGCTCGCCCCTCCAATGCATTGTGTTTTCCGAACAGATTTACGCCAGTGGACTCGAACTGATGGGGGCGGGGGCATACTGATTATTTTGGGAGCACACCTTATGAATTTCTTGAATTTTCACTGATTTTCGCATTGGTTTTGTTCAATGTTATAGTCAAATTATTGAGGGGGGTGGGACGGGGGCGGGGGGGGGGGGGGGGGGTACGTGCCCCACTCCCCTCCCCCCGTAGCTACTGGTTGTGCATTAGTGTTTTTGATTACTGAGGCAATACTAACTGTTGTTAACTTTGTAAAGCGCAGTTATATTACATTTGTATTAGGCACTTTATAAAATCGAATCATAATCGATATTGTCTCTATGAATATTATGATATGATTTTGATGATTTTTATAATGATTTTAATTAGAATAAAAATAAAAATTATCATTATTACGATTATTACAATTATTATGATTATTATTGTTATGAACATTTTTATTATTACTATCATTGTTATTATTAGTATTATGAGTATTATTGTTGTTATTATTGTTATTATTATTAGTAGTAGTATTATTATCATTATTATTATTTATATTATAATTAATATTGTTGCTGGTGGTGGTATTGTGATTATTATGTCAAGTTGTTGTTTACATCGTTGTTCTTTCCACCAAAACCTATATACCATTTTATTTGTTTTTTCGTTCTTTATGATTTTTTTGTCAGAAACCACCAAAGATCTTGTGCAACTCTCGGTCAGCCTGTTCGTCTCTGACCCGGAAGTGTCGGTGGTAATCACCGAGACAGAAGATACCAACGTTCCTAACCCTATCGTAGACGGGGAGGGCGTTCAGGATCTGTATTCATTGAACGTTCAACGTGAGTAATACCTCGAAATTAATTATTTCAATCCCTTCATAATATGGCGTATATATTGTATTTCTTCTGCAGTTTGTTGAGGTTTTTTGCCCGAATTTATTATCCAAAGAGAGAACATGGTTATGATTAGTATAAACTATAACAACAACAAAAAGAATACCAACGTTGCTAAACCCTCTCGTTGACGGGGAAGACATTCCGGATCTGTATTTATTAAAATGTTTAACGTGAGTTATCCCTCCAAATCATTTATTTCAATCCCTTCATATATGGTCGTATATATATATTGTTTTTCTTTTTCAGTGTGTTGAGGTTTTTTTGCCCGAATTTATGATCCAGGGGGATAACATGTTTATGATTTGAAAAAAAACTATGCACAAAATTGATTTTATAGGCAATAGGAAGGGGGAGGGGTTAGAAAAGCGATCTTTTCGCATGTATAGTATCCGAATTCGAATACCTTTTTACTTCAGTCGAAAAGCGTTTCAGGACGCTTTTCAATTCAATCTGAAATATCTCCGTAATTAGGGAGACATTTGAAAAATCAAAACTTCTGTTGTCATAAGTCAAATACAAGTACAGTAGAAGTGTGAAAGCAATCGCTTGTCTTTAATCATTCTCATAATTCTCATTCTTTCCTCTTCCAATTTAAAATGTTGTAAAACATGCAGTTGATCCAAATGCTAAAGATACACAGCCGGAAACAGCGTTGGACCCGCCAGCGTCAGGTGGGGAAACCCATACGGTGGCCAAGCGGTCGTCGGAGCCACAACCTAACGGCGGACCAGTGAGAGCAAGCGAAACGCCAACTGGCCCAAGGCGGATCACAATCGAACTCTCCAAGTATGTGGACCGGGCGATGGGTAGCGGCACGAACTCGACCACCAACCCTCTTCCGCTCACCCGTAAGACAGTCTCTCGATTATTTTATTCAACCACATATATCTTATGGTGTGCAATTTAGTGTCATAAAACATCGATCTTAGATCGATCGTTGTGAGTAAAGCCCAACGCAGACAGAGCCGACTCGACCCGAACCGACTGGATTTCAGTCCGATCAGCTCAGTATGCGTTGCCTCAGGACTCTGATTTTGCCAGAGCCTTTCGGAGGCCAACCGAGGCCGATTTACCACATGTTCAATCAGAACGAAACCAACGCTAGCCTGACGGAAAATCAGTCGGATCGGATCGAGTCGGCTCGGTGTGCGTAGGGCTTAAAATCATCCGTAAGACGACATTATATTATACACCCCAGATCTTATGACGTGCATTTACTGTCATAATAAACATCTATCTTAGATCGATCGATGATAGAAAATGATCACGTAAGACACAGTTAGTTATATACACTCATCGATCTTATATAACGTGCATTAGTGTCACAAAACATGCATCTTTACATATAATCACAAAATCATCGTAACATTTTACAGTAACTATCCAGCCAAGACTTGCAAACTAATAACATGATTTACAAGAACACAATATCACGATATTGCATTTGCCTTTTAATTTGTGTTTACAATTATAATGATAGTACTTATAAGAAGAGAAGATTCGTAGTATTTACTATTTATTAATTCAAATAAAGGAACATTGTAAAACGCATACGTTTTGTTTGTTGTTTTTGCAGAAGCAACGTGTTCCCCTAACCCGTGCGACATACGCTTTTCCAGTTGTATAGTCAGCGACTTGGACAACTCTTCGTATTGCCAGTGTTCGATTGATGCCGACAGCTTGTACTACGGGGAAAACTGTGACATGCGATTACGTAAGTAATTAGGCTCTAATTTAGATTATTTTATTGTTTACAACCCTTTCATAATTATGTTTACTTGTACAGTATGAACATGTAATTGTTTTATTAGCGCGACAGAGTATGTTATTAGTAACTGCGCTATATAAATGTTCATATTCTTGTTTTGTATTATTATTATTATTATTAATAGTATTATTATTTGCATTATTATTATTATTATTATCATTATTATAATTATTATTATTTTATTATGATGATGATGATATTTATTATGATTATTATTACTATTATTATTTTTGTTATTATAACTAATATCAGTGTAGTAATACCCGAAGAAGTAGTTGTAGTAGCGGGAGTAGTAATAACATCACTACTATTATCATCATTATTGTCTTATATTAATATCACTTTTACCATTATCACCATAATTGTTATTATTTCTAATATGATCATATTTTCAGGTAATTCTGACGGATGTTCCCAAGTTATGTATGGAAAGAGTGGTGAACTGACGTCATTGAACCATCCAGATCTTTACCCGAATATGATTGAGTGCGACTATCTGATCGGATTTCCGAATGGCAAGAAGGTTAGTGGTAGTAACTATAATATTCTCCTTCTTCTTCTTGGTTCTGCTGCTATGTCAGCGGTTACGTAACCCGCTTTCGTTTGTGCGCGCATAGGCGACGTTTCGTGTGGTACCGTTTGACAAACATGGCAGCCTCCAGTGGTCAGTCAAAACAGATAATAGTACAAAAAACATTGATTATTTCCATTATTAGTGATAACCCAAAGGAAAATATGCTAGAGCCATCATTGCACCTAAAGATAACCACACAACCTTGAACTGCAGTGCAAGGGGCCAGAGCAGTATACTGGTCGTTGGTCGGGACTTGTTCAATAAACAACAAGAAGAATAAGCTTAGTTGTTAATGTTAATGTTAATTATCTTTCATTCGATATATAATCTATTCTATTCTATTCTATTCTCTTAACGCAGGTGAAAATCATGTTCAACGGCAATCCGGTCGAACTCGAGCCGTCGAAAGATGAAGTCATCATCGGCAGCGGCCCGGTGATCGACATCTCGAACCTAGACAGCTATATCAGGTATTACAACGACACCGTCAGCTCCCCTGCAGACTTCGAGATAACAGGCGATACGTTCTGGGTCAACTTCTACTCGGACAAGAACCATCCAAGGACAGGTTTCAATTTCACATGGCAGTTTGGTAAGAGACCATTATCAAAAAGAAAAAAATTGTTATCATAAATTACTCATATATTTAGGCCCTGTATAAGCTATAACATATTATTATCATTACTGTTATTATAATCATAATTATTAGTATTATTACTATTATTATTAGTAGTAGTAGTAGTAGTAGTATTATTATCATTATTATTATTATTAATATTATTATTATTATTATTATTATTATTATTATTTGTATTATTAATATTCTTATAATTATCATTATTATTATTTGTTTTAAGTATCATTATTAAAATTATTATTAGTAGTATTATCATAATTTCGTTGTCATTTTTTTAAATCATTGAATTGAATAGTATGATATAAAATAATATTGAAATTGACACAATTAATGAAGTCGATCGTAATCGCCTTCAAATTAGTTCATCAGTTTTGAGCACATTCTCTGTGGCTACAGTACAAACCCCTAATTGTTGTTTTGTTTTGTTTTTATCGTTGCTTTGTCTTACAGATGGCGACGAATGTTTGAGTAACCCGTGTGGGTCACAGGAGAGTTGTGTAGATATGGAGTACACTTACAATTGTCAAGGTACGTTTTTAATTTGCTTGTTCGTGTTTCAACAATTTGATTTCTGCATTTTCAAAACAATACCTAGTCATAAATTGTACATAACAAATTCAAGTATTCGCAATAAAATTACGAGATTTAAGTATGTATGAAGAATAGTACAAGCCAATTACTGTACCGGTATGTTTTCATTTAAAGTAATAAAGAAAGCACATAAACGCAGAAGACCACCACCATGAGATGTAAGCTTGAGATCGATGGCGGATATTCAGAGTGGCCCCCCAAAAAACGGAACGGGGCACTTCCCAAAATAAAGAAACAAAATGATTGGTATGTCCATCGGATATAGGGTGTCTTCTCCAATGAAAAACGATACCAAAAACAGTCATTTTGGTCGTATAGTTTTTGTGTTAGGGCGCTGTGAGTGACACAATCATGTCAGGTTCCCATTTCTGTCAATTTTTACCAAGTCAGTGTCTGATAAATCGCACTTACTGCCCATCATAGCATGGGACAACGAGCAATACGCGCGCCATTGTTAGAGTGCATTCAGCTGTGTGCCGAGAGAAGGGACATAGTTGTTAAATACTATGACGGGCAGTAAGTCCGATTTATCAGGCATTGACTTCTTAAAAATTGACAAAACTGGGAACCTGACATGGTGTCACTCACAGCGCCTAAAACAAAAACTACACGACTAAAATGACTATTTTTGGTATCGTTTTTCATTGGAACAGACACCCTATCCGATGGACATAATCATTTTGTTACTATATTTTGGGAAGTGCCCCGTTCTGTTTTTTGGGGGCCACCCTGTATACATCGAACCCGAGACCTTCGGATTGCTATACAGTGTGAGTAAAAAAAACACGAAACCAGACTTTGATAGCTTATAAATCAACAATTCTAAACATATATATGTTGATATTGCTATCATGTTAAAGCTTGGGAAATTGCCTTTAAAATGATATATCAAATTATCATACATTTTGATCGCTTTACGCTTCACCAAATGCGACCTTATTATCCAAAGTCATACAAAAACTACCCGCTGGTTGCCAGTGTTTTTCATGTTTATCAAGGTGGAAGATGATCTTCTACCCTCCTCCCATCAACAACCCCACTGTTTGGAGGCAGAAGGCCCTGAATAGGTCATGTAGGATGAAGTTGTCTTTGAAAATAAGACAACAGATGCAACCATTCACAAAACAAGAACACGGCAAACTTGGACACGGGTAGTTTTTGCATGACTTTGGATAATTAGGTCGCGTTCGATGAAGCGTGAAGTGAATAGAGTGTATGATATATCATTTTAAACGCAATTTCCCAAGCTTTAACATGATGTACCAATATCAACATAATGTTTAGAATTGCCGATTATTTTATAAGCTATTAACGTCCGGTTTCGTGTTTTGTTTTACTCACACATAGTCTGCAGCTCTCACTGAGCCAAAAAGGCTCTATCAACTGCGCATGCGGCTCCGTAATTAGAGCTTCGGGCCTCGGGTTCAATTCCGCGCGTAGCCCAATTTTCCTCGCTTAATATAAGGTATCAAATTTATTTCTGAAAAGTTCCTCCTTTGTTTGAATTAAATTGCAAATGAAAAACGATGTTTTTTTACAATCGCAAATGTTCCGTTCCAAAGAAATTTCGAGATTTACTGAAATATATAAGTTAACAATTTATTATTGGTGAAATTAATATCGTTTTTAAATTTGGACAAATGCGTGAAAATTCTCAACCACACTCGAATATCGAATTAATATCGAATATATCATTTTATGTAAATCTATATAGTAGGCCTACCTATCTTAAATATATTAATGTTGAACTGTCCTATTGTATGTCGTGTTATTTATATAGCGAACCCGATTGTGGACCCTACCACACCAGACCCTGCGACTCCCCCGGTACCAACTCCAGCGCCAACTCCAGCGCCAACTCCAGCGCCAACTCCAGCGCCAACGCCAGCGCCAACGCCAGCACCGCCAGCACCGCCAGCACCGCCAGCACCGCCAGCTGGGCCAGCGCCCTCTCCAGCTAATTCAGGCTCTAGTTCCAACGAGAGTCGTTAATTATCATTAACCCCCCTAGTGCTATATTAAAGGGAGCGTCGAGTATTGGTATTTTCCGAAGTGCCCCCCCCCCCCCCCCCAAAATTATTTATAACGGATTTGGTTGATTTCAATTCCATATGAAAGATCATCGAAAAAAAACATGGGAAATAATAATAATTCCCATTCAAATGCTCTAATTGTTGTGTAATTTGCTTTCAAAATATTATATAAAAGTGATTGACGTCCGGACATCACTTTTGACACTAACTCAAGAGAACGCTAGCGCGAATCGCTAGCGTTCTAGGTCCTCCTATTATATACGGGACTGAAAATTAATATTGTTTGTGCACGCTAATTGTGCTTAAAACTATACATATGATACGGTACTTACCACCGATTCCCTATCCAATATGTGATCCAACTATCGGGTGGATTAAAATTATGATTTTTTCCTCCATTCCGCTAAAAATCACTGATTTATGCGCCTCCTCGACTCCTCTCCGTGTGTTAGCGCGACTGATATAGCGCCGTTCGCATCGGCGGCCATCGGGATCATCAACATCTGTTCGGAGTCGCGCTAACACACGGAGATAAGTCGAGGAGGCGCATAAATCACTGATTTTTAGTGGAATGGGGGAAAAAAAAATCATAATTTTAATCCACCCGATGGTTGGATCACATATTGGAGAATGAATAGGTGGTAAGTACCGTATCATATGTATAATTGTAAGCACAATTAGCGTGCACAAACAATATTCATTTTCAGTCGCATATCAGGAAAACCTAGAACGCTAGCGCGACTCTCGAGTTGTAACGGCTCTTTTTTTAATGATAACAGGGGTTTTACTTTGTCGTTTGTAATTGTGTATACTTTCCGAGCATGGTGGAGTTATAACTATTAGTTTGTACCGTAATGGTGCAGGTTTTGGTAACTAAAGTTAAGTTTGACCAATACTCAACTATCCCTTTAAAGGTCGACTCGAGTCGCAATACTCATAGAATCGAGATCTTTCAATGTTCGTTCTCAATGCGTGTGCACACACATACACACACACACACACACACACACACACACACACACACACACACACACACACATAATCTGATCAACACCTCACAAATTTAGTCTGGAAATAATTAAAGGGACCTCGCAACATTGACAAAATCGACCAAAACTTACCTAGAACTCGAGCAGATATACCTTGTTGCATTCGTGTTACCAATATACAAGCATGAATGGAACAGGTTTCGCTTCGGCGAATTTCTCACCTTTAAAGCCCTCTGCAGACAGAGCCGACTCGACCCGATTCGACTGATTTTCATTCGGATCGGCTCAGTTTTCAGTGCCTTGCGACACACATTTGGCCAGTCGAGTGACAGTCGGATGCCAGTTAGGGCCGATTCAACACGATGAATCGGATCCGACCGACCGGGCCCAACTCTAGCCAGATTGAAACCAGTCGGATCTGGTCGAGTCGGCTCTGTCTGCGCCGGGCTTTATAAAGAATTATAAAGACTTTGAAAAATCAAAATCCAGCTAATTCGTCTGTATTCGTGTCACCAATACAAACATGCATTGAACAGGTTTTGTTTCTGTTATCTTATATGACCACTGGGTACTGTGTGAAAATTTCAAGTTAAATGGACGTTATATGGCCGAGTAAAGAGCAGAAATGCAAAGTGATATTCGCTAACTCATTGCACTGCCTTTGTACACGGTTACGACGATCCAGTGGATATTATAGTTTAACATATTTTGAAAACTTCAACAGCAAATATCTTTTTAACGAAAGGGAAATTCTAAAAAACGAAACCTGTGACATCATTTGTATGATAATTCGAGTACAACAAGGTATAAGGGAACCACTAGAAATCCAATTAGATTTTGAGGATTTGGACAATGTTACCTAGTCCCTTTAAGGTACTTAACCAATAGTACAGTAATTTTATATGTATTTATTGAAATTGAATTTATCTTAAAGTGATCCATCAACTCTAACTTGTTTTTGTTTCCAAAAGTTACATTTGAGACCTCGATTAAATACCATTAACATCATAATATTTTTTCTGAATGGTGTGTAAAAGTTTCATAGGAAAGGAAATCTATTTACCTAAGGAAAAAAAAGTGAAAATTCATGTCAGATTATATAACCCACTGCCCATTGATTGTGAATACAATCGAAAATGTTCCGGATTGCTTTTCAATTCAAATATCTCCTTTATTAAGGAGAAATTTGACAAATCTAAATCCAGCTAATTCGTTTGTTACCATAAGCCAAACAACGAGGAACAAGAGAAGTGTAAAATGCTCCAAGTGATTTTGATTGGATTTGACAAAGTTAATGGATCACTTTAATATAATTTGATATGTAGAGATTTTCTATAGCTGTAAACTAATAGTATTGGCGGAGTACCATCGCGCTTCATGAGGTGTCTGAAGGCATATGACATTTAGACTCGTATGAATGAAGCGTATGCTCCCCGGGGAGTTGAGAATGTGTACTTGTATAATGTAATTGTGCGGGTCTGAAGTTGAACTGTACCAAATGACCAGGGATATAACAATGAGCGATTAGAGACTGTTCTGCATTAGGCGCTATATAAAAACAATCTATTATTATATAGTAGTATGTATTGAAAATACTTTATAATTATATCCGTACATACGAATAATCAAAGTAGAATGCAAAACATGATACAAATCCGTTGATAATTTGTTTTTTCCCAAAGCATATTCAATCAGTTTCAACTTTCCGCATTTCATTTCTGAAAAAAGGGTATATCATATATAAGATGAAGGTAATTGGATATAGAAAAACTGCAAACGGATTTACGAGTTTTTTTCGAGTTAATTTCTTTTTTCTTTAAGAATTATAATTCTTTCATTGAATTAAATATTTCCAATAAATTTTGTTTACGTATCAGATTATGAATGGATCTATGTCGCATTTGTATATTGCTGGAAACCAGTGCAAAATGTGATTTTAGGACTATGATAATTATTTATATCAGAGTACTTTTTATATTATATGCTTGTAACATTGGTGGAGGGTACAAATTGCATTACTGTTTGATTTAGTGCTCGGTGCATACATGTACATTATGTCTAATATGACCTGTAAAATGTATTGAGATACGAAAACATCATTGAGTTCTTGTTCTAGCGCCTAATTTTTCAATTTTCGCATTCAAGTCTTAGACAAAAACTAGTCCGTTTCCCATAAGAATATTCATATGTACGATAAAAATGATGAATAACTCGCCCATTCAAGCAATGTTTTGCACATAACAGCAATTTATAAATTAACCCTTACAATACATGTATAGTATTAGTACATGCTTTCAAAACAAAGTGTCACGAGTTATGTTAATATACACGAGCTCATGTTTATATGTTGTGTAAAATATTACTCGCAATAAAATTGTCGATGCAACATATTTTGCAAACGCTTGAATTTTTAGATTTGTAACCATTCGTAGTTATTATGCAAAGGGAAATGGGGTACAGTTTATAATTTAAGGAAAACGTTTACGTCTTTATGATTTTCTTTCATAATCATCTTTTAGAAAAACGTTTTGTTCAGTTTTAACTTAGCAAACATACAAGCATTGTTTAGTTATACATGTAGTATCTTCTACCCGGAAAATAAATCATTGACATAATTTAAATATGCAACATACATTTCATTGTTTAATAATTCCTTTCTTTATTGTTGTTGTTTATGTGTAGGTAAGTAAATAATATACCTGTATAAGCAGTAGCGTGGTCAAACTAATTGGGAACACACCTTATGTATTTCTATATCTCTACACAGATTTGATGCTGTTGATGTTGATGTTGTTGATAATGATGATAATGGTGATAATAATAACGAAAAGATGGTGTTTATAATAATGATATTGATGGATGATGGACAATAAATGATCGATGACGTTGAGGTCTATGTCGGCATCGAGGTCGAGGTCGAGGTTGAGGTCGACGTCGATGTCGATGATGATGGTGATGATGTTGATGACGATGACGGTGATGGTGGTGGTGATGATGATGAAGACGATGATGATGATGAAGGTAATGGGTGACTGATGGACGATTGATGATTAACGATTAATGATATTGCGTAAGAACCTAACCGAGACGAATACGGATGTTGATGTTGATGTTGATGTTGATGATGATGTTGGTGTTGATGATAATGAGGTTTGTAATTATGATTTTGATGGACGATGGACAATAAATGATGGATGATAATTTATTATTGATTGATGAGGTCGAAGTCGAGGTTTGGGTTGTTGTCGATGATGATGATATTGACGACGATGATGTTGATGACGATGACGATGATGGTGATGATGACGATGATGATGATGAAGGTAATGGGTGATGTACGTTTGATGATTAACGATTAACGATATTGCGTATAAGAGCCTAACAGACGAATACGGATGTTGATGTTGGTGTTGATGATAATGAGGTTTATAATTATGATTTTGATGGACGATGGACAATAAATGATTAAATGATGGATGATAATTTATTATTTATTGATGAGGTCTAGGTCGACGTCGAGGATGAGGATGAGGATGAGGATGAGGATGATGATGATGATGATGACGATGACGGTAATGGGTGATGGACAATTGATGATTAATGATTGAAAAATTTAGTATTACAAACCTTAAATGGGTAAGAATATTAATTAATGAGCTTAATTCCAAAAGGCCACTTGTTCACAATTTTAGAAAATCACGTTTCTGTGTCCAACTGTGTACACATGGCTATGGGAATATGAACATAGAACGTTCCATATTTTTATTTTTATTTTCAAATTTGTTCCAATTTTGTTTAGATTTCTAAATAGCTACATAGCTTATTAATGTACTGATATCGTTAATTATTTGTTTATGGAAAGTGGATTTAGCGCCTTTTTGAACTAAGCTCTTCAATCGCAGTACTATACATTGATAAGGCATAATTCGTAATAGTTTTCGTATAATATAACTTTAATTATGCAAAACAGTACAAATACAGCACTCTGAAAATGTTAAAAAGTATCTTTAAAATTACCTATTTAATTATAGATAAGTAATGCGTAGGTCACAATAGTTTAATTATGCACAACAATAAAAACACACACAGCACTCTGAATTTATGTTAACAGTATCTGAAAATGTAAAAGTTTACAACATATCTAATATTGGGACTAAAATGATAATAATAGAATATCGCAGATTTTGTATGCAAACTGTTATGTATCGTTTCTCCAATTGCTCCGAACAACCCGCTCAATTTTGTTTGTATTATATATACACCAAACTAATCTGTTTACTGTTTTCAATGCCCACATATCATTTTGTGAGCATATACGATTAAACTGATATACAATTCGCCAATTTGCCTTTTGTAAATTACAATTTGCCTTTTGTAAATTACAACGCAGTATAATACTAATAAACTACCATGTATAATTTGTAATAAGAAAAACACTCGTCCATACAGTCACAACACCTCGATAATGGAAACATGTTATAAAACTTCGCAAAAGATCTCTTTATAACTCAACATAGTACAAACGTCATTATTGTTTTTCTCTTCAGAATTCGAATATCCCTTTTAAACTATAACAAAAAATAAGGGCTTTATATTACAATCGCGTCACATCATATTTCTTTCTTGAAGTTTAGATATTTGGTTTACGTTGAATTGGTAACAATGTCAAGTATCAAAATAGCTTTTAGTTTATAAAGAAAAGTCTTTTGAAATCTGCTATATTCTGCTATAGAGGCAAATGTAATAAAATTGTATTAAAAATGGCCAAGCTTTCAGGTCAAGCAGATCTTTCCTCTGGGCAATGGAACAGACAAGAAAACCACATAAACATTGAACTATATATATGATATATAACTCAACGTTTAAGCGTATTGTCTCCTAATCTGCAACCAATGTCTGACTGTATACAGTTTTTCTTCTTTGTTTTCCTTTTTTTTGTGTATAGGGGGTTGGGTGATATTCGTCATAATGTTGTGGAGTCGGTTGAATTAATCGAAATACTGATTCGGTCAAAGATATAAATGGCTTAAAGGGATAGTTGAGTTTTGGTAGAGAGGGCGCTACACAAAAAAAAAATTTGTGAGATAATGAAAAACTGAGTGTCAAATTTGAAAGAGCATACAATTTTAATGGCAGAATAAACTTTATTTGATCAAAATCGGTTCAGAAACGGCTGAAATATCCATAAACATAACCATTTGTAATAAATGTGGGGCCCCACAAGTATTCAATATTTTTGAACCAGCCGTTAACATTTGTTTTAAAATGCTTCCTCTTTTCAAAAATTCTCAAAAGAGGTTTATAGATAGTTGTTGATTATCTCTCTATCTAATCACTATTTCAACAAAACATCACATGCACAATATTTGATTTTAAATGGTTGAAACAAATGCATTTTTTGAAAGCGCCCTCTTTAGTTTAAACAGCTTTTTAAAAATGATTACAGGCTGTTTACTTAGTCGATTGTAATTGTTGTAATCCTTTTGAGCATGGTGGAGTTATAACTATTAGTTTGTAATATAATAAGGCAGATTTTGGTTACTAAAATTCAGTTTGACTAAAACTGTACTCTCTCTACCAGAACTCAACTATCCCTTTAAGTATTCTCGTCCTTGTTGACCTGGGCCCCGTTCTATACACTTTTTGAATTGTGATTTCCAGTTATTGTAACGACAACAATCAACAACCAGTCAACATGGAGCTAATAGCTGTTGCCATATTATCGGTGACATATACAACAATTATAAAGTATTATGAAACGGGACCGTGATCTGCCCAAAATGCCCCAAAATGTCTCAATGAGGCTACACCTCCCCTGCATAATGTAAATCTTGATCTTCCCGAAATGCCCTAAACGCCCCCATGTGGCTACCCCCCCCCCCCCCCCTATATGATAAGGCATTTACAGCTTAAGGAAGACTTTCTTCTTGAAACAAATAGTGGCTATATATAATGAGCCACAACAACATACACCACGTTTTGTAAAAATGTTTCTGCCCAAGATGTCCTAAACGCCCCCCCCCCCCCTCCCCTGTGGCTTTACCCCGTGTGGTGTGGCTACACATCCACCAATATGATGAGGCAAATCACAGATTTATAGGAAGGCTTTCTTCTTAAGATGACATACAACAGAATACACCACATTGTTTAAAACTTGTTTTCTGCCCAAAATGCCCTTAACACCCCCACGTGGCTACATCCCCACGTGGATATGCCCCCATGTGGCGACGCCCCTATATGATGTGGAATTTACAGCTTGAGGAATACTTTCTTCTTGTAGCAAATTATGGCTATGAGCCACAGCAGCATACACCACATCTGTAAATCTTGATCGAATGCCCCAAAACGCCCCCATGTGTCTACACCCCCATGTGGCGACGGCCCCTATTGTTATGATGTGGCATTTACAGCTTGAGGAATACTTTTTTCTTGTAGCAAATGTGATGCAAATGTGATAGCAAATATGATGCGGCAAAGCGCAGCTTTAGGAAGGCTTTCTTCTTAAGATGAGACACAGCATAATACACCATATCGTGTAAAACTTGTTTCTGCCCAAAATGCCCTAAACGCCCCACGTGGTGTTACACCTCATGTGGCTAGCCCCCCCCCCCCCCCCCCCTCCCCATATGATGTGCCAAATCACAGCTTGAGGATGACTTTCTTCTTGTAGCAAATTGTTGCCATGAGGAACCACAGCAGCATACGCGGCATCGTGTACAACTTGATGTAGTGCCCAAAACGCCACTACGGGGCTACACCCCCATGTGGCTAGCCCCCCCCCCCCCCCCTCCCTATATGATGTGCCAAATCACAGCTTGAGGATGACTTTCTTCTTGTAGCAATTTGTGGCCATGAGGAACCACAGCAGCATACGCGGCATCCTGTACAACTTGATGTTGCGCCCAAAACGCCACTCCGGGGCTACACCCCCATGTTGATATGCCCCCCCCCCCCCCTCCCCCATAGATGTTCCAAATCACAGCTTGAGGATGATTTTCTTCTTGTAGCAAATGGTGGCTATGAGGATCCACAGCAGCATACACCACGCTCCCATGATGACGTACTCCGCATGCGTCCCAACGAAGGGGTACCACGTGAAGGGTAAGTATGAAGCCAAGACCTCTGCCCCCGTGTACAGCAGTATGGAGTTCATTCCTATGGTAGGGAGGGAGGATTTAATCAATATAATGTACACTTTAATACTCAACTTTGGGAGAAAAGTAACTTTCTTTGTCCAACGTTGCACGAATGCCTAGATACGAATATGAAAACGGAACGTTGCATATTTTGATTTGGTTGTGTAATTTGTACCAAAACGTGGATTTCTAGATAACTACGCGGCTTACTGATATCATAACTCTATTTTTTTATGAAAAAGTGGATTTAGCGCCTTTTGGAACTAAGCTAAGCTGTCCATAAACACCAGGCCCCGTTGCAGAAAGAGATACAATCGATTGTAAGTTACGATTGATCGTAAGTCAGAAAATTTACGCGTTTCAACCAATCAGATTTGCGCATCTAGAACACGTGATCTGACTTACGATTAATTGCAACTTACAATCGATTGTATCTCTTTCTGCAACGGGGCCCAGGAGGGAGATAATGTATGTTATAGGGAGGATGTGATAAATGTAACCCGTGGCCTCGTGGTATAATGTTTCTAAAAACAAGCTCGTCATTTCAATACAGTATACAGTCAAACATTGTATTAGTCACGATGTCTAAAGCCAAGGGTCCTGTTGCAGAAATAGATAACAATCGATTGTAATAGCCCGGTCACATATCAACGGACTGCGCAAACGGGTGTCAAACGGAGAACTAAATTTTCCATCCGTTCTATACGTTTCTTGTCCGTTCCTTGTCCGGTGATGTACGTTGTTCTATGTTTTGTACATGAAGCAATGGAGACGACTTGCATCACCGGATAATTTAATTTCGCAAATTGTCTATTCGTTGGGCAGACGTTTCCGATGTCCGTTGATATCTGACCGGGCCATAAGTTACAATTGACTATAAGTCAGAAACTTTGCGTGTTTCAACCAATCAGATTCGCGCATTTTGGAACACATGATCTGACATTACATTTAAGTGTAACTTACGATCGATTGTATCTCTCTCTGCAACGGGGCCCGGATCGACTAGTGCGCGATGGGCCATGGCGTTTCGCAAAGATCCTTTATAGTAGAACTTAACTCTAAGTTGGACTCAAACATTATGGAAAGCCGTTATTTCCTTTTTAAATTAGCTAACAATACTTTTAAAAGACATAAAATATTCATTCAAATCATTAATACCTTCTGTAATCAAGGAGATGTCATGTTCTTGATGTAACATTTATGAAAAGTCTGAACTATTTCTGCTTTTGAATGTATTTTATTCCACGGATAAAAATGGCTTACCATAATTTTCAAGTCCAACTTAAGAGTAAAATTCAACTTGGGGTATTCGTGAAACACCCCCTGGCTGTAGATTAAATCAAATTGAAATCAGCGTACCTGCATAGATCCAGGGAGCGCCGTTCCAGAATTGTGTGACGTCAACCATAATATGTAAGATGGCCTGCGCGATGAAGAAGATCCCACCGGTCAACGATATGTAGGACACGGACCTGTGTAATAGGAACAAACATGTGCATAAAATATACCGTCAAACCTGTGTATAGTGGCCACCTTGTCTGAGCAGCTCGGATTAAAGAGCTCTAGTATAACATTTTAGTAACAACTTAATTAAATCAATCTAGTGGTTCTCTCATATCTAGTTGTATCCGTATATTTACCAATATAAGCCTGGAACCGGTTTTGGTGTTTCAAATTTCCCATATAGGTTAAAGAGATAAATTATTAACGATTGAAGTGTTCAGATTTTTAACTGTTTACTGGATAGTCATCATTACTGTGTACAAAACCAGTGTAGTGAGTTAGGGAATATCAATTTGCAGTTTTGCTCATTACTCGGTCATATAACATCCATTTAACGTGAAAATTTCACACAATACTCAGATGATATACAGTATATCAAATCATAAAACTACACATTTTCCAAACTATTTCTTTCTTTCTGCACATGCCAATAAAGTTACTAGATTCCTGCCATTTCCACCTACTGTAACTGATAAGCACTGGCGTAGATCTGTAATTGATACCTATTGTTCAGGGGGATGATCTATTCATTCATCCCCCGCTGAACAATAGGTATTACGTAAGGATCAGCGCTTGCGCTCAGCGTGCATAATTCCTGTCCTTTCTAATACGTATTATTTTCTCTTGGCTATCACTGCAATGGAAATAATCAACTTGTTATTAAAGGAACTACAGCCTCTAGATGGCCTAATTTTCACAATTAGGCTCTCAATAAGTAATTTTTCCTCAAGAAAAATAATTTGGCAGTCATTTCCCATGAAATCAATCAATTTTGGGGTAATTAGTAAATATCTAATTGTCCTGGGAACGCCCCTTTTAAATCGCCAAAATTGGTGTGACGTCATCTAAAGAACTTCGCCCCAAAGTCTCTGTACACGACGCCTCTCTAAATTCTCTAGATGACGTAAGCCGATGAATTGTCAATCACATGTCAATCACGCTGCTGATTTTGGACCCTAAATGTGGGCGGGGCGTAAATTGGCTGCTAAGTGAGATTTGGCATCAGAAAATTAGCCTAAAATCACTACTGTGTTTATTTTCATGGAGTTTTTTTTTCTGCAGACCTAGTTTACAAGTCATCAACTATAAAATAAGTGCCAAAATACGTCGTATTCTTTAGTTCCTTTAAAACCACTATCATCCGTTTTGACTGAACACTGGAGGATGCCATGTTTTCCAACTGTCATACCATATGAAACGCCATTCGATTGGCACTAAAAAGTGGGTTGCATACCCACTGACATAGCAGCAGATTCAACAACCGTGGTTACATAACCCGACTTTGTTAGTGCACGTTCAGATGACGTTTCATGCGGTATCCTGGAAAACATGGCAGCTTCCAGTGGTCAAAACGGTTGGTTGATAGTAGTTATAAAAACATTGATAATTTCCATTATAAGTGATACCCAAAATTAAAATATAAAACTAGAAGTAACAGGAATTACGCACTTAATATTATCAGTAAGCGAAAATACCTACCAGCGCTTAGTTTCCCTTTAATAATTATTGTGCTGTTCACCACGGCGGACTTGAACACGAATTAAATGGAAAACATGCGTTTTATTAATGCATTTCAATTGATCAAACTCATTAAAATAAACTATATATATTTATACCTGAAATATACTCCGCAAAAAAAGAAACTGGACACTTGTATGAGACCAAATATTTCGTATTCATTAACGATAAAATATATGATATTGTATATCAAATTAAAGATAAAATTACCCTCTTCAATATTCGCATAAAATCCAGATGAAATCATTCATGCATGACTTGTCACGGTCAATTAACCACACCAAGGTCTGTTTTCAAAAATAGCAAAAATGGAACATCCACGCAACCATATAAATGTTGATAAGCATAATCTAAAACGCTATATTCATGAGATGGCATATTTTTTCATTACAAATATGACCTTTTCTATCTTCATCTCAATAAAGAGTATAAATGAAGACAAATTGTGAAATAGGGAATTCCATGGCAAAGCTTTATTAGTCAAAACCACAGTTTGTGCCCTTATTTCAGCATGAAAATGGTATAAATTCTTCTCAAGAATTCTACCGTAGTCCAAAGATCTTCAAAACCTGAAGTCACCCTTGGTCAAACAGTTGGGCAGTCTTTAACATGCCATTTCTCTAGGTAAATATGGTTAAAATTGCAGGGGACACATGAAAAAGACAAGCTTCATGCCTCTAATACAGACCAGTATGATAATGCTCTCATAACCTGGCCCTGTTTTATTGACAAATTTGTATTTCCAGAGTTTGTTCATAACAATAAAGTTGAATAATGTCATAATTTAGTTGCCCCGCTCATCTTGTTTTAAGTGAAACGCTTACTATCATTTCAGTCGAATGGTGTGGTCCCTCATTGTTTTGCTATTTTTGAAAACAGACCTTGCTATTGTTAATTGACCATGGCATTTCATGCATGAACGATTACACCTTTAAGTTATACCCTGCATGTAGAGGACTAAATTCCCTTTAATTTGATATATGATCATGTACACTTTATCGTACATTAGTACGAAATATTTCAACTTATACAAGTGTCCAGTTTCTTTTTTTGCGGAGTATACATTAAAAAACGGGGATTTGAATAACATAGTTTTAATCCTTGTCGAGAATCAATTAAAGTTGCTTCGATCGGATTCGTAAATCAAAATAATGCGCGGTGCCATATTGCGAACTTCCTGCGCACGGTGCGTACTGCATCAGTGTTGCGCAATGCGCACAAACTTGCCTATTTCAAAATGGCGACCCACGGTGTTATATCCCCACGCTTGACAAACTTTAATATGAAAGGCAAGATGCGCCAAAAACTCACCACAAATTCTTGTTGAGAGGCACCCAGCCATCCGCGAAGTGGCACTTAGTGAGTACTGCCGCACACGCGATCTAGGGTGGCGCAATAATAGTATATTGATATTCTTATAAAATGTTTAATTGACACATATTATAGAAAAACTGACCAGAAATATATAATATAAATGAAAAAAGCAAAGAAAATGGGATTCCTCCGGGAATCCAACCCGAGACCTCCGGATTGCTAGACCAACACTCTACCGTCTGAGCTATAGAAAACCCTAGTGCGGTGCTCGTCCCTGAACCCCCTTTGATTTCAATGCTCAAAAACAGGTTTACAAATTACAACAAAATCAAAACACTAACATAAAAAAAGGAAAGTTGATAGACCATCGTATCGAATATTGTCTTTTGGAAGAATGGTGGTACTATATTATAAGAAGCAAACCATCACTCCACGTTTCGACTAATTTCGACCAATAATTTTATGATTGGATCTTCGTCGGGAGAAATAGTGTTGCGGAAATGTGTTGTGTATTCCCTCTTGCAGTTATATGCCGACCACAAACAAATAATGTTCCATCACTTTTGACTATGTTTTGATTTATATATATATTTGTTAACGATGTTGTTGTTTGGTAAATAAATTTAATTATAAATGTCATAATGGAATCCCAAATAACTTCAGCAAGCGAGCGGGGCAATTTCGTCTCACTCACCGAATTTTACATAATATATTATGAGGAAATGACATATGTTTCCCCTTTATACGTGTTTTTTTCACTCGAATAATATTCGTTTTCAAACTTCTCGGGAGAGCCCCCTGCCTCACTAGTGACTCAATTTCTGGAAATATAATACTTGAATTATGTGGGAGAGCTGCAGCCTATAGCATAGTAAACACCTTATTGCAATGCAATCACGTGATATTTAAGGAAGAAGTTACATCATCTGAAATTATTTATAAACTCATTTGCATCTCAAGTGGTTCTTTCATGCCTGTTTTTTTTTCAATTCTTCTCTTATGATTTAATATGACAAAAATTCCCCGGAATCGTTTCAACCGTGAAACAAACTTATGACGACGAATTCAACGAATATCACTTTGCATTTTCGCTCATCAGTCGGCTATACCACATTCATGGAATTTAAGTTGATAACATATTATGTTATATTACTTAAATTTTCTCATCCCTTAGTCAGGATCATTATCATATGGCATTCAAATCATGAAATATATTAAAATGATTAACTCACCAGGGCTAAACCCCAAACGACGAGTCGTGTCACACGCCCTCTTGTGGTGTCGAAGAGATGCAAAATCTTGCCGGCCTGTAAGGTCAATAAAATATAAAAATATGTAAATATTTTAGAAGTTGAAGTACCAAAATTACAAAGCACGAAATCCGTCATTGGTATACGGTATATTACATTCTATGTATGTAAACAAAGCATTAAACGAGCAAGCCTATACCGCCCCCCCCCCCCAAAAAAAAAAAAAAAAAAAAAAAAAAGAAAGAAGTAAATAAAATAATTAAATAAATAAATAAATACAAAATTAATAAATAAATTTAAAACAAAATAATTACAAAATGGAGCCCAAAGTGGCGGAACGCAAATAACGACGTATTGCCAATGGATGACACATTTATTTGTAACATTTGCATGTTGCAAGACCAAATAAAATATATCAAACTATCTAGCTATCTAAAACAAACACACAAACAAACAAATCTGAAACACAAAGGTGTAGTGAGCGCTGGAAGTGTTAGTGACTATAATCATTTTGTCATTGCAATAGCAGCTTTCATACATTTATATATATATATATATATAATATGACAAGCATTACAAAAAAGACAAAGGAAATAAAACAACAAGCAAACATATCAACAAACAGACAAAGTCACACAATCAAATACTAGTATACAATCTTAATTGTGTATGTTATATGTACCATATTTTGATAATAGGACCCCGTGGAAGAACAGATCCATCATAATGATGGATCTGAAACGGGCCATCCTATCAATTATCATTTTATAAATAGCAACATACAAATATAATATTTTAATTTGTAATACTACTTGTAATACTACTTTTGTTTAAAATTGTGTATTATTATGTTATATGTTATGTTCTGACTTTTGATGTATTTTTTTGTCTGGATTTGGAAATAAAACAAACAAACAAACAAACAAACAGACAAAATCACACACAGGCAAATAGTCAATTAAAACGAACTAATGACAACGAACCTGAAGCCCAAAGACGCAGAGCGCTATGGAAGTGAGAGACCCAAGAATTCCTTCGGGATCGTGAGCAGCGCTCGTGTGGTAGACTTTCGAGGCCAAAATAGAGGTTATCATGTGGTATTTCGTGAAGAACATCTTGTCAATATACGCTGCTGCTCCACCGGTACAATTGGTCAGTTCGCCGTTCTCTCCGACTAGAGGTCCTCCGGGTCCTTGATACCCCCTTGAGGACAATGGAATGAAACAAAGACACATTAGTTAGGGTATATGAGAAGGAAGAATGTGGTGTAAAGACTTCAATTGGCGGATATATGATATCGTGTGATAACATCATGATAACATGATAACATCTGGTTTATATAGCCTGCTCACCCCGGTACAGTGCATTAGCAGGCCGTTCTAGAGGTCCCCTGGACCGGGTACCTCCATTGCAGACACGGACAGTGATCCATCAGGGTATGAAAAGAACAATTCTTGTACCACGGCAAAATCGCGTTATTTTCAGACTAAGCCACTAAGAAACATATCATGTAAGAGGCAATTAGGACTTTTCTACTGTCAGGTAAGCGGCGGGATACATAAATAGTCGGGCAAAAGACCTGATTAGCAGACCTCATCAGCCCGCCCCCTTCCCCTCCCTCCCTGATACAAAATGTGACCGTGTGCCCATGGTAATGGTCAGAAGCATCACTTCGGTGATCCCTCGTACATATCCCTAATAATTATGTTGATTTATTATGCTTCGGATTTGTGTCAGGTGGATCCGACTGGTTTTCAGTCGGATCGGCTCTGTGTGCATCGCCACACATGACTCCGATATTGCCAATCGGATACATGTTGAATTGGCCGCGACTGAATCGGACTGACTATGGCTTTCAGTCGGATCGGTCCCGGTTGGATCGGGTCGGTCCCGGTCGGATCGGGTCGGTCCCGGTCGGATCGGGTCGAGTCGACTCTGTCTGCGCCAGGTTTAAGACTTGTTAAGCCCTCCGCACACAGAGCCGACTCGACCTGATCCGACTGGTTTTCAGTCAGGCTAGAGTCGGTTTCGCTCAGTCGTAACCGATTCAACATGTTGAATCGGCCTCGACTGATCTCCGGCTGGCTCTTGACCAGCAGAACAGGAGTCCTGTCAGGCAACGTATACTGAGCTGAACCGACTGAAAACCAGTCGGATCGGGTCGAGTCGGCTCTGTATGCGGAGGGCTTTATACTTTATTAATTTACCTCGGACACCCGGGGACCGGCAGAAGTAGGGTGATGCAGAGATGAGCTGTTATACAGCAGGCGGCCAGTGGTAGATCAAAGTAGTCAACGATGTCACGGAAAGCCTTGTACAAGGCACCCTGGACAGAAAATTTAAAACAGAAGGTGACTTAAAACTCAACTAAAAATACAACAAAAACACTTACAAGTTATTACTCAACTAAGTGGTAGAAGTAAACATTTAAGATTAAATTACGAGACTGATATCATCCAACATGATTAAACAGCAGAAGTCCTTAAAAGGATCTAGTAACATTGTCCAAATAAAACATTTTACTTAGAACTTTAGTGATTTTTTTACTCGCATTGTTTATGCCTTTACATACCGTTCTCTCTCTTGTCCTCCTGGACAGAAGCCATCTTGAGAAGAGATAGCACGAACCAACGACGAGGTAAGAAAACCCGATACGCTGCAGGACGCCAGGGATACGGAATACTCTGAGGTCGTTATGTTCTGTAAGAGGACATGAACACCAAAATAATTATATTTAATTAAATGAATTTGTGTATTATCTTCTGATGTCGTTTTAAACTATAGTACGATATGAAACCCCAAATACTATTTAATAAATAAATAATATTGAATCTGTGTTTTATCTTCTGATGTCGTTATGTTCTGTAAGAGGACATGAACACCAAAATATATTTATGTAAATAATATTGAATTTGTGTGTTATCTTCTGATGTCGTTTTGAGCTATAGTACGATATGAAACCCCAAATACTATTTAATAAATAAATAATATTGAATGTGTGTTTTATCTTCTGATGTCGTTATGTTCTGTAAAGAGGACATGAACACCAAAATATATTTAAGTAAATAAAATTTAATTTGTGTATTATCTTCTGATGTCGTTTTTGAGCTATAGTACGATATGAAACCCCAAAACTATTTAATAAATACAAATATTGAATTTGTGTATTATCTTCTGATGTCGTTATGTTCTGTAAGAGGACATGAACACCAAAACATAGTTAAGCAAATAAAATTGAATTTGTGTATTATCTTCTGATGTCGTTTTGAACTATAGTACGATATGAAACCCACAAAACGATTTAATAAATAAAAATATTGAATTTGTGCATTATCTTCTGATGTCGTTATGTTCTGTAAGAGGACATGAACACCAAAATATATTTAAGTAAATAAAACTGAATTTGTGTAAGAGAACACCAAAATATATTTAAGTAAATAAAATTGAATTTGTGTATTATTTTTTGATGTCGTTTTGAGCTATAGTACGATATGAAACCCCCAAAACTATTTAATAAATACAAATATTGAATTTGTGCATTATCTTCTGATGTCGTTATGTTCTGTAAGAGGACATGAACACCAAATATATATTTAAGTAAATACAATTGAATTTGTGTATTATCTTCTGATGTCTTTTGAGCTATAGTACGATATGAAACCCACAAAACGATTTAATAAATACAAATATTGAATTTGTGTATTATCTTCTGACGTCATTTTGAGCTATATGATGATATGAACACCCCAACAACTATTTAAATGAATAATATTGAATTTGTGTATTATCTTCTGATGTTTTTTGAGCTATAGTACGATATGAAACCCACAAAACGATTTAATAAATACAAACATTGAATTTGTGTATTATCTTCTGACGTCATTTTGAGCTATATGATGATATGAACACCCCAACAACTATTTAAATGAATAATATTGAATTTATGTAATATCTTCTGATGTCATGTTGGGCTATAGGGCAATATATTAACACCCCAAATCTATTTAAATAAATAATATTGAATTTGTGTATTATCTTCTGATGTAATTTTGGGCTATAGGGCAATATATGAACACCCCAAATATATTTAAATAAATAATATTTAATTTGTGTATTATCTTCTGATGTCTTTTGAGCCATACGCTTTTGAGCCATAGCTCGATATGAACACCCCAAAAACTATTTAAATAAATAATATTGAATTTGTGTATTATCTTCTGATGTCATTTTGAGCTATATGACGATATGAACACCCAAAACACTATTTAAATCAATAATATTGAATTTGTGTATTATCTTCTGATGTCTTTTGAGCTATAGGACGATATGAACACCCAAAACACTATTTAGATCAATAATATTGAATTTGTGTATTATCTTCTGATGTAATTTTGAGCTATAGGGCAATATATGAACACCCCAAATATATTTAAATAAATAATATTTAATTTGTGTATTATCTTCTGATGTCTTTTGAGCCATACGCTTTTGAGCCATAGCTCGATATGAATACCCCAAAAACTATTTAAATAAATAATATTGAATTTGTGTATTATCTTCTGATGTCATTTTGAGCTATATGACGATATGAACACCCAAAACACTATTTAAATCAATAATATTGAATTTGTGTATTATCTTCTGATGTCTTTTGAGCTATAGGACGATATGAACACCCAAAACACTATTTAGATTAATAATATTGAATTTGTGTATTATCTTCTGATGTTATTTTGAGCTATAGGATGATATGAACACCCCAACAACTATTTAAATGAATAAAATTGAATTTGTGTATCAACTTCTGATGTCATTTTGAGTTATAGGGCAATATATGAACACCCCAAAAACTATTTAAATAAATAATATTGAATTTGTGTATTATCTTCTGATGTCATTTTGGGCTATAGGGCAATATATGAACACCCCAAATCTATTTAAATAAATAATATTAAAGTTGTGTATTATCTTCTGTTATTTTGAGCTATAGGATGATATGAACACCCCAACAACTATTTAAATGAATAAAATTGAATTTGTGTATCAACTTCTGATGTCATTTTGAGTTATAGGGCAATATATGAACACCCCAAAAACTATTTAAATAAATAATATTGAATTTGTGTATTATCTTCTGATGTCATTTTGGGCTATAGGGCAATATATGAACACCCCACAAACTCATTATTGAAATAAATAATATTGAATTTGTGTATTATCTTCTGATGTCATTTTGAGCTATAGGACGATATGAACACCTCACAAACTATTGAAATAAATAATACTGAATTTGTGTATTATCTTCTGATGTCATTTTGAGCTATAGAACGATATGAACACTCCACAAACTATTGGAATAAATAATATTGAATTTGTGTATTATCTTCTGATGTCATTTTGAGCTATATGACGATATGAACACCCAAAACACTATTTAAATCAATAATATTGAATTTGTGTATTATCTTCTGATGTTTTTTGAGCTATAGGACGATATGAACACCCAAAACACTATTTAGATCAATAATATTGAATTTGTGTATTATCTTCTGATGTTATTTTGAGCTATAGGATGATATGAACACCCCAACAACTATTTAAATGAATAAAATTGAATTTGTGTATCAACTTCTGATGTCATTTTGAGTTATAGGGCAATATATGAACACCCCAAAAACTATTTAAATAAATAATATTGAATTTGTGTATTATCTTCTGATGTCATTTTGGGCTATAGGGCAATATATGAACACCCCAAATCTATTTAAATAAATAATATTAAAGTTGTGTATTATCTTCTGTTATTTTGAGCTATAGGATGATATGAACACCCCAACAACTATTTAAATGAATAATATTTAATTTGTGTATCATCTTCTGATGTCATTTTGAGTTTTAGGGCAATATATGAACACCCCACAAACTCATTATTGAAATAAATAATATTGAATTTGTGTATTATCTTCTGATGTCATTTTGAGCTATAGGACGATATGAACACCTCACAAACTATTGAAATAAATAATACTGAATTTGTGTATTATCTTCTGATGTCATTTTGAGCTATAGAACGATATGAACACTCCACAAACTATTGGAATAAATAATATTGAATTTGTGTATTATCTTCTGATGTCACTTTGAGCTATACGATGATATGAACATCCAAAGCACTATTTAAATCAATAATATTTAATTCGTGTATTAACTTCATATTTCGTATATATTTGTTTCAAAATATTACATGAATTCTCTAACAAATTGTGAACAAAACAAAGTGTCCATCGTAACTATTGTACACATTGAATTACGTTCGTTGTATATAAACATGTTTTAGTTGAATAAACTTATTAAATTAAAACGTTGAATATATTTAAATAGACATCAATTAACTACAATTTATTATCTAAATACATATCCATTGTGAAGGACAATTCCAGGTTGAATTAAATGATCATGTTAAATGATGCATGTTTTTTTCCCCCAAGGAATAGTAAATTTCAAATAAATATGCTCCGGTGTATAGATCAACAATTCAATGTACATTTAAAAAAAAACATTACAAATGACAAGTGCAAACAATGGCTATACTACTACGATACAGAAAATACACGAGGCAAATGATACACTACATCCATAATGCTACTGTGAGTTTAACAAATAATGTTTGCATTTTCTATATTCTCTGTTGAATAGACTTTGTTGAATGCAATGCATGTTGAATAGACTTGCCCGATGAATAAGATGAACTTGCGTTGAATTCGTTTCATACGATATACTTACTCTGAAGACAGACGCCTAAGACAAAGAGCTTTATACTCCGCATGACAAGTTTCTTGTAGATTTCCTTGAATGATACTCCTTTCGACAGGAGGTTGTTGAAAGCTAGATGGATTGATGTACCCATGATGAAAATAAACCTGCAAAATGATCCATGTGATAAAATGTGAATAGTTATACACTATCGTATCTTAGACTATACTATAATTATTATACTGTACTGTGATACTGTACTAGTATAACTATAGTCAGCAAAATTCAACTCGTACGGGTTCTCCTTTAATATTATGAGGTCATACTATCAGTTGAAAATCGTGAAACAACCCTCGTAACATTGTCTGATTTTTTCGGACTATTGTAAGAGTGGGTAAATAGTTGAAAATCGTGAAAGAACCCTTGAAACATTGTCTGATTTTGTTCAGACTAGTATAACTATAACTACTATTTCTAATGATGGTAAAGATAATGACAACATCAATAACAATACGTTATAAAGTATAAAAGTAATAATTGTAACAATAACAATAATAACAATAGTAATAGTAATGATAATGATATGCAATATGGACTTACCATGGGAACATAAAATCTGCTATAGTAATCCCTACACAAAAAAACGGAAACAATAATAAACAAGGAAAAGAGTGTTAAAGTACATTTTGTATAAAACTTTTCGGAAATGTCAAAACAAATTGACAGAATTCGGTTTGCAATTTACGCTTGTCAATGTGATATTTATTTAAACAAGTATTTTCTAATGTAAGCATACAATTATGTATGGAAATTTTGAACAAAATTGGTTCACTATAATGCTGTTCACCTTTTTCCAAACAAAGACAATTTGTATGTTATTCAGTCATAGAGAAAACAGTAAAACGTCGTTAATGCCAGGGATGTTACAGCTCTATGGCATTTGTGTGTACCGTGTGGTGCAAAACATTGGCACTCACCGAGTTAAACAGGTAATCTTATGTTACCACTTCAGACTCCAGTACAATACAAAGTCATCTATACATTTGATCGAGAAAAAAAAACTACTCAATTTGAGTACAATGCCAATTCATATTTTAAAAAACAGCAACAATAAAATATGTTCTTAAATAAATTTCACGGTGTGTCCCAGATAAATCGAAACCAACGTTTAGGATCAAAATACTCTCTCTTGCATGGTCATCCCTTTGGCATTAGGCATTTGAAAATAAGCAAAAAGGAGATGATTGGCTTTCCACGTACCTATACGGATGGTCGCGACCGATGAAAAGTGGACTCGAGACCAGTAAAAATTGGACCGACAAAAAGTGGATCTTTCTGAATTGGGGGGAGGGGGGTGCGTACGCACCCAACGCACCCCCCCCCCCCCCCCCCCCCCCCCCTGGCTACTGGCCTGAAGTTGATTTCTTATCCTTCGAGCTTGTGTCTAGTTTATAATAGCTATTGGCCACCAGGCAATGGAGCTGTTTTTTGGGGACGAACAACTCTCTGGGGAGCTTTCTAGCTCAGTAGGTAAAAGCACCCGTCTAGCAATCCGGAGGTCTCGGATTCGAATCCCGAGGAAGCCAAAATTTCTTTGCTCATTTTTCCATTTATGATAATACAGTATTATATATTTCTGGTCAATTTTCCTATGTTTGAAATAAATACATCCAATAGTCATAGAGTAATTTACTCCTAAACGTCAGCTTCGTTTGTGTACTATATTCTCATGGAAACACTTGATAAGAGACTATTATTAAGTATTGTGACGTATTGTGACGTATTGTGACGTACCATACCACTTGGAGTGCATGTAAAACCAATAATGACCATCTCCGCTCACGCCCGAAACCAACTGCAGAATAGCGATCCTGCAGAATAAGAATGAATGCAAGAAATAAAATAGCATGTGTCATCCGAAATATCATATTGTATTTATTCGAATATCTATATAATTATAATGGCAACACATTTTCGAAAATATACCAAATCGGTTTTTAAATGGTTGTTGATGACCTCTTCATTATATAATTATTGTAACAAAACATCACATTCATAATTGTTGTAAAAGAAATGTTAAGTTGAAACCAATATGTTTTATAAGGCGCCCTCTTGTGTTTGAACGGCTGCTTTCGAATGATAAAAGCCTTCTAACTTGGCCGTTTGTAAGTTTGTTCTATCTTTCAAACATTTTGGAGTTATAACTATTAGTTTGTACTGATACCATATCAGTACAAACTAAATTCAGTTTGACCAGAACTGTACTATTCCTTTAACAATGGCGCTCTTCTGCTCCTAAAATAATCTGTAAATTAAAGGAATCAATTGATATTTTGAGTGATGAAGAACTTACCCTCTTAAGGTATCTACCGATTTCAGCCTTAAGGAAGACTTGCTGGTCGTGGCCGGGCTGGTCAAGGGGGCTTCCTCATCCACCTTCCCCTCATTCTGGAATTCGGGATGAAATATGGATGATGATGGTGATGGTTTTGGTAATTATGATGGCGATGATGATGATGATGATGATGATGATGATGATGATAATGATAATGATGATGATGATGATGATGATGATAAATTAATAATAATAATAGTAATGATAATAATAATAGTAATAATAATAATAATAATAATAATAATTATAAGATTGACAACGAAAATAGTATCAATAATACTAGCGCTACTTCTAATAATAATAATATTTATAATGCTATATTAATGAGGTATATCCATAATGCAAAACATACATCCAGAATTAGTATTTTTTTAAATTAATTGAATTTGTCTATAATTCAACTATAGTAACAAAATGTAATGATATATGTAATAATAGGCGCGATGATAACTATAATCGACAGTTACTAAACAAATGTATATTAGAAGTATTTTGTATTAGCATAAATATACATTATTATTAATATTATCTGAATAGTTATTTTTTATACTTACATTGTATCGTATCACGCCGTTGAGACTGAGAGGTTCATCTTTGTAGAAATATTTCTTGATGCAATAGCTGAATGGAAACCAAAACACTTACTATTAATAAGTTGATGCATTTTCTCACTCATTCATGCAGTCAAAGACAAAGTACGTATGAAAAATGTATGCATTAAATTCTGGACAAACTTACTTGTGTAAGTGCGACGTTTTGCCGATGTCTATTGGATTCCTCTATAATATAGGTTTTCCTGCTCAATTTCGCGATTGTGACAATCAAATTGATATAAGGAGCAAACGAATTCGCGCGATTTGCGATCGCCGTGTCAAAGCAGCATTCGAATTCGTAAATAGTCGTTCAAAATCGCGTCTGAGCAAGTGAATTTGAACAAAGAGCATACCTTTTCATCAATGGTCATTCAAAATCGCACGTAGTTCACGCTCGCGCTACTGCACATTTGCGAATTCGAGTGCCCATATTAAATGAACTATCGTGTCTATTCACGAAACCGTATGCGTATGCATGAATTCGTTTGCACTTATTCGGAATTTGAAAGACCGATACCAACGATTACACGGCAATGCGTGAATTTGAATGACCCTTAATGAATTCGATTTAAAAAAGTGTAAAAATTGAGCGGGAAAACCTATATAAAGACCACCCTCCACTTTGGTGGGTTGCCAGAAGAAGCCGATGTATACTGTACATCGGCGAAACGTCGCACTTTATACACAAATAAGTTTGTCGAGAACTTGATTCATAAACTGTTGATACTTATAATAAGATGATGATAGTAAAAATTGTTCTTTGAGATTTAAAGAATATATTGTGTGATGAGTTTTAACACAGCGGTAATTAAGGATTTAAATTAAAAATATGGAACCAAGTTATACCCGAAACAGCAACAAAAAAAAAAAGTAATTTGTTATGATTGAATGATAAATGAAGATGACTACGATTACTTCCCGTATACAGTATTATAATAGCATCACATGATTGACTGCAATACCAATTCGCACACTTTCAATTTCAATAGCAGTTGCTATGTCAGAAAATAATAACCATCATTAGGACAAGAAAGACATTGTGTGGAAATGTGCAGTTCAAGCTAATCTGAGCCGGGATCTGAGCGTGTTATTGTGTACCTTTTTAAAAATTCATCTCATGTTAGCTCCATTGACCAGTGATTGAAATATGCAGTTCAAGCTAATCTGAGCCGGGATCTGAGCGTGTTATTTTTTGTACCTTTTAAAAAATTCATCTCATGTTCGCTCCATTGACCAGTGATTGACACATTATGTCACAACCATAATTTCACTCTGGAGAGATTTTAAAGGGATCTAGTAACTTTGTTGGCATGTGCAAAAAGTGATGGATGGTTGATACAATGGATATTGTTGTTATCTGATATGTCCACTGGGTGTTGTGTTAAAATTTCAAGTGAAATGGACATTATAATTATGGCCTAGTAATAAGCAAACATGCAAAGTGATATTCACTAAGTCATTGTACTCACTTTGTACACGGTTTCGACGATCCATTGGATAATTTAACATCTGAACACTTCAATCGTAAATATCTTTTTAACGAATGAGAAATTTGAAAAACCGAAACCTGTCCCATGCTTTTTTTTGTTACTACTAATACAGCAATATATGAGGGAACCGCTAGAATTCAAATTGGATTTTGAGAATTTGGACAATGTTACTAAGTCGGGGCTTAGCAAAATTGTGAAAATCATTGCTAAAATGTTTTTTTTTTTACAAATATGCAAAAACATAATGAAAGTCAAACAGTTTACAAATATTTGATGTGTTATGTGACACTAAATTAATACAGATGAAGAGAAGTCAACATGCATTTGCATGTCATAAAACATTTAAGTACTAATGGGAAATTCTCTTGGCAGACAATTCTGGATTGTAATTCAGGAACCTGGGCCTTGAATATGTTTACAATTATAATTCGAAAAAAGGATATGAATCAGTACTTACAACCAAACTCCATAAACGAAGGCAATAAAGAAAGCAATGCAGTAGGCCACGATTACAGCTGGTATATCGAAAATATAAGATATGAAGAAGAAAAACAAGATTAGCATTCGTGCACAGTCATATTATTTAAAGGTGACGTGAGTTGTGATAAATTTCCTTATAGGATTAGTTCGAATTTGAAAATCAATGTAAGATTTAATCACTGTTTACCTAGCGAAATATGTCCATAAATAGAGAGCTATTTGAACGTGGACACACATTTCATTCTTCTTTTACCATAAGCAAAACAAGGAGCAAGATAAATGGAAAAGCTTCAGGAGATTTGGTTCAAAATTAAACACGGTCAATGGATCACGGTTGTATGCACGGTTGTATGCATGGGCGTAGATCCCGGGGGATGGAGGGATACATCCCCGCCCCCGCCGGCACCCAACACTTTTTGGTGCGGAGGGATGGCCCGTACAAACATCCCCCACTTTTTTCAAAGTTAGATCTTTATAAAATACATAATAATAATAATAATAATAATAATATTCATACTATGTCTTCTAAAGTGATATTTTAAACACCAATTTCAAACCCCATGCATCCCATATACCTCCCAAAAATGAATATCGACTTGCATGTACAGTGTGTGCGTATGTGTGTGCGTGTGTTAGTGTGGGTGATGTGTGTGTGTGTGTGTGACGTGTGTGTGTGTGTGTGTATGTGTGTGTGTGTGTGTGTGTGTGCGTGTATGTGTGCGTGTGCGTGCGTGTGTGTGTGTGTGTGTGTGTGTGTGTGTGTGTGTGTGTGTGTGTGTGTGTATGTGTGTGTGTGTGTGTGTGTGTGTGCGTGTGTGCGTGTGTGCGTGTGTGCGTGTGTGTGTGTGTGTGTGTGTGTGTGTGTGTGTGTGTGTGTGTGTGTGTGTGTGTGTGTGTGTGTGTGTGTGTGTGTGTGTGTGTGTGTGTGTGTGTGCGCGTGTGTGCGCGTGTGTGTGTGTGCGTATGTGTGCGTGTGTGTGTGTGTGTGTGTGTGTGTGTGTGTGTGTGTGCGTGTGTGTGTTACTCATTATTACTATACTCATACTCAGTATTACCCCTCCAGCGCCCCGTTGCAGAAAGAGATGCAATCGATTGTAAAGTTGCAATTAATTGTAAGTCCGATCATGTGACCAAATACGCACATCTGATTGGTTCAAATGCGCAAATTTTCTGACTTTGCAATCGATTGCATCTCTTTCTGCAACGGGACCTTTAACTAAAGACGTTTACCTGTATTTGGATATATCGGTTCCTTCAAAGTGACCAGTTTGCATTCGGGTACGCTGGAACTGTTCGATTTCGGAATGGTCAGGTTGTACTCCCCAAATAATCCGAACTCGTAATACAACCTGCGCAGAAGGAATTTCAAAATAAAGTATGTTTGAAAGTATATTATGTTAGGAAATTAATTTTGTTTGTAATGTATGCATATGGCTGCATGAATGAAGAAAGAACGGAAAAATGTATTAAACAAATGAAAAGAAATAATGTTTGGATTATAAAACGCATGGACTGCTTAGAGATATTTTCCATTTCCTATGATATATTTTAATCTAAAGAGTATTATATTTGCATTATTATTATTATCGATAACGTAAATTTCCTCTCTGTTCATGGTGGCAGTCATGATAAGATCTAGGGCCCCGTTGCAGAAAGAGATGCAATCGATTGTAAGTTACGATTGATCGCAAGTCAGAAAAATGTACGCGTTTCAACCAATCAGATTTGCGCATCTAGAACACGTGATCTGACTTATGATTAATTGCAACTAATACAATCGATTGTATCTCTTTCTGCAACGGGGCCCTAGTAATGCTTACTGGCAGTATGTGTTGCTCTGAGCGGGGTAGCGTTGATCTGATGTGGTCACGGTAATACGCGTGGCCCATTGAGTGTCGATCCGTGCAGTTGAACGCTTTCTCGTGGTTTCATTGGTCAATATGGCAACAGGTAGCAGTTTACACTAAAGAAAAAAATACATAAACAAAACAAAAATTAAAGGGGTAGTTCAGTTTTGGTATAGAGGGCGCCGCACGAAATAATTTGTATGTGACATAATGACAAATTGAGTTTAAAGGTACACTTGAGTATTGGCACTTCCCGAAATGCCCCTTGAAACTAAATTGGTTGGTTTTAATTCCATTTGAAAGTTCCTTGAATAAAACATGTAAAATGAGAATCATTCCCTTTCAAAATGCTCTCATAGTTGAAACATTTGATTTCAAGATATTTTATTCATCAGTCTACCGGCCGGGGGACATTTTGACTTTTTAAAAAAAATACAAAAAATGCTTATAGACTACTTTGAAAAAAATCTAAATTGGTTTTTGAATAGTTGTTGATGATATCTCTATTGAATTATTTTAACAAAACATTAAATGCATAATTTTGTATGAAAAAATGGCTAAAAACCAATGAGTTTTTAGAGAGCGCCCTCTTGAAAACTATTTAAAAAACGCTTTTGAAAATTTAAAAAAAGTGCAAGCATTTTTTCTTTTTTTCTAAAAATTATCTAATTATTTGGGCCCCAAATAATTATTTGATCAGATATATTTATTGATATTTCAGCCGTTTCTGGGTCGATTTGGACCAAATAAAGTTTATTCTGCCATTAAAATTGCATGTTCTCTCAAATTCGACACTCAGTTTTTCATTACCTCACAAAAAAATTGTGATGTGCAGCGCCCTCTCTACCAAAACTAAACTACCCCTTTAAACAAAATCTAACCCTATTTTATTCTTCTTTTACCATAAGCCAAACAACACGGTAGAAGAGAAATGTGGAAGCTCTAATTAATTTTCGTGGAGTTAGACACTTTACTGGTTTCACTTTAATAGAGCCACTGTACACTTCCGGCGAAAGCAATACTGTGTGAGGGGCAGGTATACTCTCTCGCCAAAACTGATCGTTGAGTTCTGGGTGTCTCAAAAAGAATGGTACAGTTGGAAAATATTTAAAGGGCAATGAAACCCAAGCAAAATGTTGCTTTCATAGTCTGGAAGAGATTAAGAAGAAGAATCTCTGAAAGTTAGAGCATAATCGGGTAAGAAACAAGGAAACTACGTCTCTTTGAAGATGCCAAATTATTCCTATGGGGAACTCAAATTGGCAACGCACTCTAATAAGTGTGTGGACAACTCCCCATATGTTTTGTACACAAATGTTCCCATTTTTACAGTTTTCTTCATAGTCACATTTTTCCATTCCCCCAACTCATAATATGTTATGTTTAAAAGCATTCTACAAAACATATGTTGGACTCGAATGAAGGGTAAACATAAATTTTGAGGAAAATTGAACAAAACTGAAATTTTGTGTACAAAATGTATGGGGAGTTGTCCACAACTTTGCCAGAATGCGTTGCCAATTTGAGTCACTCGAAGAAATACTTGGCTCTTGTTAAAGAGCCATAGTTTGCTTATTTGTTTACCGATTGTGCTCAAATTTTCAGAGACTATTCATTATATTTAGTATCTTATAGTGCATACAACAATTTGTCTGGATTTCATTGTCCTTTAAGGTATGAAGGTAATTTGAAAAACATAAATATTTGGTGTTATATTAAAGAAAAATAATCAGTCTTCCTGATGGTTTTTTTTTAATCTCAGCTTAATTGGGTTAATCAGTCGTGAGATATGGTAATTTGTTTGCAAAAATGTCGATTTCCACTTTGTGTCAATTTACGTGCTGTGCATTACATGACTTACCAACATTAGAGCAAAAATGTAGCATGTATTAAGCAATTATTAACTTCGCTATATTATGGTGCTTACATGTGTTGTTACCAATGTATGAATTACATTTCAATAGATTTCCCGCCTTTTGTTGGATCAACAGAGGCTTTACAAAATCTTCAAAGATTCGTCTACTGAAGAAGTGTTTGAGCATTAATGTGTATTATTACATTGCGTGCCTTTGCTATACACTTTAAAATAGGCTATCCCTTGAGGAAACTCTCTTTATGGTCTCAATATTAAAACGCAAAGCCTGGCAAATATCTACAATCAATAAAAGCAAAACAGCAACAAGGCAAACGCCTTCGGCTTTGCGACACCATTCGGAACTTGCAAACGTGCTAGGTATAAAGCGACTTACGTAATAGGGGGGGGGGGGGGGTGAATGAATAGGTCATCCCCCCAGTTGAATGGGTATCAATGAAGCAAGGTAAATTTGGAAGAAATCTATCCAGAAAACTTGCTTTTTAGGGAGATTGTACCATATTTAACCACCATTAACCCTTCCAGCGTCAGCAGTGACAAACATAATTGTATTCTAGCCATTATGACATTGTTATGATATCATTTGGCAAAGAAACTATCATATTATCCTATTTTAATATTTGTTTTCCTGACTGTACCATTCTTTTTGAGACACCCTGTAGTGTGATTACTACCACATCGTCGCGGAGTGGCGCTTGGCCCCTGCTCGATGAGTCAGTCACGCATGTGTTTGTACGCACAGCTAGCGGTGAGCGACGTTTATTTATGCGATAATACGCTCCATAGGCTTAAATTTCTCCTTCTTATTTGCCTTTGGTAATTGCTAGCATTTTCGCCGAAATAGGTTTGTTTTGTAACTTTGTTTACTCTATCGTTTATAGTGGCAAACTTAGAATAAAAATGTCTTACCCCGACACAAACGTCAGTCTGCAACCATACAAGTACTTCGGTATCATCACCGATTTTGTCGCGGAGGAAATGGACGAAGGCGATATCGGTTTGGACCAACCTTGAACGTAGGTTGAGGGCGTCTACGTCACGTTGGAAGCCATTCGGAATATTACTGGATTCTCCAAGGTTATCTAAATGTCATAAGAATGGGAAGAAGAATAACTTTAACAAAAAGTAATGACAATACAAATATAGGCTAATAGGTATCATATTGTCCAAATCCAAAAAGAAAATAAGTTTTGTCTGGAAGGATGTTCAGATGAGAAGTTAGACCAGCACGTCAGGTTTCATATTACCTGAACAGATTGATAAATCATTTAGTTGAAATATCTGGACTAGTTATAAAAAAAATCACCTCCAACCAAACTGATGTAATACATAGAAATCACGCAAAGGAGCATGATGACGACGAAATAATATCAAAACGAAGACGAAGACGACGAAGACGACGACGACGAAGACGACGATGACGACGACGAAGGAGAAGAAGACGAAGGAGAAGAAGACGAAGGAGAAGAAGAGAGAAGAAGACGAAGAGAAGAGAAAGAAGAAGAAGAAGAAGACTAGAAGAAGAAAAGAGAAGAGGAAGAAGGAAGAAGAAGAAGAAGAAGAAGAAGAGAAGAAGAAGAAGAAGAAGAAGAAGAAGAAAGAAGAAAGAAGAAGAAGAAAGAAAGAAGAAGAAGAAGAAGAAGAAGAAGAAGAAGAGAAGAAGAAGAAAGAAGAAGATGAAAAGAAGAAGAAGAAGAAGAAGAAAGAAGAAGAAGAAGAAAGAAGATGAAGAAGAAGAAGAAAAAGAAGAAGAGAAGAAGAAGAGAAGCCGAAGAGCCTTCGAAGAAGAAAGAAAAAGAAAAAAAAAAGAGCAAGGAGGAAAAAGAGGAGGACATACATCAATTGTGATATCTCACTACTTTCGTCATTCCTTGACAGTAAAGAGGGGTGATAAACCCCGAGGACGGCCACGAGGATAAATCCACGCCGTCATCGTATAAAGGTATCTTATTTCGTGTTGTCTGCTTTATCACGTATCAGAACTCTATGATCTTTTTGGGCAACACCAAAATATGACATTCACTCCAAGAGTTTATTGTACTGCTCATATTAGCCAGAAACCAGTGGATGTAATAATATTTAACACCAGGAGTCTCTAAGTTCGATACTCAGTTGAAAATAGGGCGGAACTGTTCTGATGGCTACATGTAGCAGTTCAGGCTAGATAGAACCAGAAATCGAACGCGGGAGTATACATGAATGCTTTCTGGTGTATCACGTTCTTCA